>CASGFW010000231.1:0-54883 GCA_949316455.1 Acleris holmiana
AGTGTCTCGACAGAAGACAGAAGTAGGGTATTATTGGGGATTCTGGATCATTTGTCCTCGCTGCGCTCGGATGATCCAGAATCCCCAATAATGATCCAGGATCCCCAATAGTTTCCATCGATCAGTGATTCAGAATTCCATAAACTCAACAGGTAGTGACCTAACGAATGACCTGTCAATCCTTCAATGGTAAATTTGCATATCCTCGCCTCGTTCATTCGACTGATACTGTCGAAATGTAGATACAAAAAAATGTCTATAACAAAATATTTTGTAAAGAGAAGCAAAACCGGAGTGCCGTATAATTCAATTTTATATTACTTATATTTTTGTTTACGGCACTCCGGTTTATTTTTCATAAATTTATTTCTTTGTTTAGTCATCTTTGTTTATTCATCTTTGTTCCTGTTAACACTTTCCACACAACCATTGCTGTACTAATGTTATAGGATAGTCCCGCTAACAGTTTTCTGGAGTGGCCAATTCCATACTAATTGTTTAAGGACAAGGTGGTCTTTCGATACTAGAACGCTGATCTATATATGCGAGCGATCGTAAAAACTTTGATAGCCCGATTTAAAATAAATTCTCCATGTTTGCTCTCTTTCAGCCATTTTCATGATATACTCGTATGTAGCCCCATTATCCTTCTTAACCTTACTTTTGGTTTGATTAAATTTTATTAAAATTGACATTAGTAATTGACGTTGTCGTAATTCAATAAGTAAATACTATTTGATTTGAGAACTCAGGGTTAATTACCTTTATAAGATAATAAATAAAAAGAATTTATAAAACATGTTTATTTAAACACCATTTTCTTAAACAAGTTACATTTCTTAGCGCGCATACAGTTGGATGATATATACAGTTAAACACATCACTTGACAATCTATATTCTTCGTACAAACTTAACAATTTAGGACAGTTCATATCTTCCAGGTTAATAACATCATTATGATCTAAAATAGTTTTAAGCCAGGTAACTTTTTCCAGACCCTTACATAAAATCGTCTTATCAATCAGAAACTCTTGGATATACATTAAATATTTTTCGTAAGGTATAAATCCATCATTCCAATTAATTTTTCTGTTTCTCTGTATCCACGATACTTGTTTACGTTCGGTTGGAGAGAGATTGTGCAGTGGGCAAGGTGGTAGAATAAGTAGGTGTAGTAATTGTTCATTAACAGCTATTGCAACTTCTTTGACAATGAATGAATTGTTGTCCGTTTTAAACCCCTGCACATCAACTATTGCTGTCGACATCATGTCAACTTTCTAACAATATTACTCAAAGGTCTGTACTCCACCAAACGATCGTTAATAATCAAACAGTAAGCACTAGTGTTATCCGGCAAATCCTTTTCTGTTTCGATTTCTAAACGAACGTCAACAGGTCCAGTTTTTAAATGCTCATTTTGCCTCGAAAAATCAATCACATATAATGGAGCTTTTTCCTTAAATTGTATAAGATCAAGCAGCGGATCTATAGGAAGGTTATAATACGACTGACGAAATCTCGCATACATATCGTATAATATACTGTATTTGTACTCATCAAATTTCAAGTTAAGACTATCGTATGGATAATAGTATGAATTTAAAAATAAAGTCACATTTTTAAGATTACAATGATCAAATACAGCGCTATCGTTTAATTTGTTATTTTTTCTATTAGTTTGCAATCCAAAAATTACATACCGAGGCTTTTCTAGTTGCGAAGTGGTTTTTATAGACCATGTATGTTTGGTTGTTTTTGGTAATAATGGATATTCATATAAATCCCAATTTCTAAACGCTATTTGCATAGGTTTATCTTTTTCTAAATGTTTAAGCAATGCAAGCCTTTGATGATCTGAAACTTTAACATGCGGCATGCGCCATTGAACTTTATTTACCTTAACTTCCACTGAATCATCTTTTTCGGTTACAACACCATTAAGATTTGTACTACTTCTATTTAGTATTAGTTCATGTTTACTATTAATAACTATTTTCTTGTAATCCTCCGCAAAACCTAATAGTTTATTAAGTGGTAAAAGAATACTAAATCTTCCACTGTGATCATCAAATCCGTCCACGTTCCAACCCCACATTGCAGCAGCTTTACTTTCTCCACCATTCATTGAGACTAAAGATTTCATTGTAGTAGTGATTCCAACATTTCTAATTCGATCTATTTCAATCCCATTCATTTCATATCTAATATCTTGAAAAAGAAATGATATAGCGTTATTTGTCAACTTAACATTTTTCACTTTTTTTACACCACTCACGTCTTTAGCTGTTATAGAAAAATATCCTTCTATGTATAACGCGCTAGCTGAAGGTAATACGTATATATCTTGCTGATGGATAGGTATTCGTATTTCATCATTTTCATTAAAACTGTTATTGTATGGGTTATAAGTATGGATTTCATAACTTTCAATTGAATTGTCGAATTGCGGATCGTCGGTTATATGGAGGATGCTCATATTTTTAATCCAAGAGCGCGAAGAAACTCTTTATTACTTTTTGTTATTGCTACAACCTTTTTGCGTCTAGTTCGTCTGACGTTGCGCTTGACAGTGGAGTTAGAACGACTTTGTCTTTGTATTTTGTTACAGATATCATCGTTAAAAATTATCATTTTGACTTTCGCAAGTGAAGACTTATATTAATATTTTCGTTATTAAAATTAATTAGATTTCCCTGTATATCTAATATTTTCACCGTAATTGACGAAATATGTTTCTTCTTTAGAGGAAAATATATTATATTTTTAGGTACTTCAATTACTTGATATCCGGGCGGACTGTTAAGCACGAATTCATGAATTATATGTGTAGGCAAACCGTTCGTATAGGAACCTTGGACAAGATCACATTCGATCCGTATCACAGACGCAGCAATAATGCATACAGGGTTGACTGATTCATGCCATTTATTTGGATCCAACATCTCTGAGAACCCTAATAATGCACCTACACTATTTTTTACCTTAAAATTAATCGGTTCGCTGCAAAAAATTGAACATTTAGAAGTATTGTTGTTAGGAACGATTTTAAACTGACAATTGTTCATATTACTTTTTAAATATTCATATAAATCAGACAGGTCATATGCGCCGCAAGGAATTTTAATATCCTTCTGTTTACCGTAAGCGAATACATTGTTGCTGTCAGTAATATTAGGTATTGAATTAAATGTTGAAAAATACAGTAAGCCGCACTCGTAATCGTCTTCTAATATTAAATGAGTATTTAATTCTGATCGAAGAATGGATTCATTTCCAGTGATTGTGAATGTAATAGACATTGTTATTGACTAAAATGTTTTTTGAAAGTGTAAGCTATTTATGAAGATCCCAAAATGAGTTTAAAAAGTCTATACACAAGTGGCCGCAAATGAAAGGATGAGTTTTTTGCTTGTTAACATAATTATAAAAAATATTTAAGCCAACATATTTTAAAAATTCTTCAGGTGGTTTTAAATTACCATAACTGTCGAAATATTCGATATAATTATTTAATTTTGCATAGGCTACCCAATGAGTGCCAGAATTCCGGGAACTATCAAGATTAATAATTCCGCATTCTTTTTTTAATGGACGTTTTGGCAACTGATCTCGCATGAAAACTCCTCGAAAATTGGGAATTTCTTTGCAATATTCGAGAATGTCGAAGTTAGTTAACGCTCGTTTAGGTAGCCTCTGCATTAGTTTTTTTATTTTTAAAATAAATTCCTAATCCATTCTTGTGCTCTTTGAGATGCAACCCTCTTCCTAAATTTAATTCTTCCATTTTTTGATTGTGCCTCTTGAGTTCTTGAAAACGTTGTTTAGCAGACTTAATAGCTTCTACCGCTCTAGCAATACCAGCTGCGCCACCTGCTAAACCACCTGCAGCAGACAATCCGGCAAAAATGGGTATTAGGGGCAAAACTCCTCCAACTTTTGGCACAGGTATCACCCGGGGAATGTTTACTGAAGTATCTGAATCCCTCGTCAATTCTCGTGCAACAGCAACTGCTAACTCAATAGCCGCTTTTTTACATGTAGGTTTTAACTTTTTAATATGTTTTTTTGTAAGAGAAACAATATTTTTGAAAGTGTTTTTAAAACCAGCGCCAGACTTGGCTTTCTGTGAGGGAGTGAACACAATTTTTTTCTTGTTTTTTCCATTCGATTTAGGTTTTGACCCTACCATTTTTGTTGAATTGTAAATAAATTATTAATAAATAAGTTATTTTTTGTTTCGATGAAATACTCTGTCCAGTTTCAAGTGCGCAATTAAAATGCGCTTAAACTATGATGTTTGCTGCTTATAAGATTTCTGTTTTATCAATCCAACTATTTTCTTGCGAAGGTAGACCTAACCATTTTACATATAATTTTCGACCATTTTTCTTCAATACTTTTTCTACAAGATAAATGTTCTTATATTTAGGTTTTTGCAATTCGTGAGCATAAAATGATCCTAAGATGGGTCGATGTCTAGCATCTTCTATGATAAACGTTATTGGGTTTGTGTTTTGTACTTTCGTAATAGTAAATATTTCAGTTGACCAATTGGGAGTATATCCTTTTTCAAATGTTCCTTTATATTTGCTTATACGAACGGAATCTCCGACTGCAAATTTATTTTTTTCCTTTGTTGAACTCCTCTTTGATAAAAGCTTTTTATATTTCTGTAATACAGCATCCTTATTATTTTCACTGACTTCAATTGGTTTAAGAGCTATTGTTCTATGTATCGTATTATTATATTCATTAATTGCTTCCGAAAGTGTGTTTCCTATCCATTTATAGTTTCCTTTTAAACTAAATTGCTTGTACAATTTATTCTTAAAAGTCCTTATGAATCTTTCCACTATAGATGCTTTTTTAGTAGAGTATGTAGAGTAATGGTTTATTTTATGTAACTCAAGTAATGATTTTATTTTTTTATTATAGAATTCAGTTCCTAAATCAGTTTGCAAGTTTTTGGGTATTCGATTTTTTTGGAACAAATCACAAAAAGCTTGAGTTATATATTCCTTACTCTTTTTTTTTAATGGATATACCCACGCATACTTAGAAAAAGTATCAATAATGGCTAAAATATATTTAAACTGTAAATTATTGTTTGAAACAGATTGCATATCAATAAGATCAGCTTGCCATAAATCATCTATATCTTTCATCACTACATGTCTTCGAGGAAAGTTTTTCCGCGCTTGTTTATGTATTTCGTTTACTACGATTGCTTTACTCATTTCTTGTATTTGTTCTTAAATGAAACTGTTTCAATACTTTGTTGCAGGCTATTTACTTCTGTCTCTAGCTGAGCTAATGTTTGATTAATTAATTTTATTTTATTAAACAATTTATCTGCAGTATTGTCAACATACTGTTTTGTGGCGCAGTCCTCTGGATCGACAGGCTTTCCAATATGTTTAATTATCTTATTTTTTGCATCAAAACAATCGGTAACGTTTATGAAAGCCAAGGGAGGTTCATTAAAATTATTCATTTTATGCTTTTTTAACACATGGTGTCCAAACTTATCTACATTCATGTTCAACCAACACAATGAGACTGAATCAACAGTTGGTTCTGAAGTCTTTTTATTCCTTAATGATGTCTGCTTCTTTTAGTTCTTCTATAATCGAAATTATTTCGTTATCATGGTTAGTGTTGCCAGCATCTTTAGAAGCAATTAAAATTTTTAAACGTTCAATCAACTCATTAGGATCATCCCAATATACAAAATCCGTATTTGAATTATATTTTTTTAAGGAAGGCAGATTACCACCTTGCTTTGCCGTGCTGGATTCTTGAAATAGGGGTTTAATAATTTGACAGTATTTCATTCCTGAATTACCTTGTATCTGACCTTGAGGACTAAAACCTCTCTTATGGACCAAAATATCTTTATAGGTTATTTTATCCTTTTCATTTATTTTGTCGCAATTCGGTTTACTTTGAAATAAAAGCTCTTTTAAACCCGGCGTTAGTTCATAACTTTTATCATTTACATTAATCGTAGATATTTTATTAGGAGAATTCTCCCCATAAGATTTAAGCGTTGCAGGTGAATTTCCTATCATAAGTGTTTCACCGTCATGTCTTACTCCAAAGGCAACATTAAAAGGTTTATTTGGGACTTGCAAATAAGAATCGACATCCTCAAAGCTTTTTACTTTTGCCACATTATTTTCCATTTTCGTAGGAGTTTTTATTTCAAGTATGTTGGGAATATTTATTTTATCCTTTTTGATACAATCCGCGTTTACATCATTTGATAATATATTTTTGTTATTATGCTTATTTTCATTATAAGATGTTATTTGCTTAGGAGAATTATGAAGAAACATCATGGTTTCTAGCGGATCGGTTAATGGTTTCAAAATCTTCTTATTTTTTAATTCTAAATCATCCTCCTCTTGCTGCATCTTCTTTAACTTATTTTTAATATTCTTTACAGATTTAATTAATTGTGTTTTTATGTCTGTCTCCATGGCAAATCAATAACGCGGTCTAAAAAGACCCCCGATGTTTCTTATTGTTATAAGTAAAGTGATTTTATTTTAGTCATCATTTATATTTATTCAAATTTTACAAAAACATCGAATGACTTTCTATATCGACCATTATTTAATTTACAATCTTTGTTAATTATAAGACACGCATGTGAATCTTTCCATATATTTGCGGCAAGCGATTTGAATTTTTCCCAACTAATGTCAGAATTTACGTGCTCACGATAAATATGTTTTAAATTGATATCGTCTTGTTTAAAAATTATCAAAAAATTAACATTGTCTCGTATTAATTGCTTTGGCACTTTAGAGTAAGTCTGCGTTAAATAAAAACAGTCTATTCCTTTATGTCTGCCCATACAAAAGTAATTACGAATATTAGTCTGGTTTTCGCAAGCTACGTCATCAAAGATAAATATTGAATTGGGCATCGCCTCATGAGGAGAGATTACCTCTTTTTCATCGTGGATCATAAACAGTTTAATTTCGGGTATTCTTTTAAGAACTTCCTCTAAAAATCTATATTTAGGTTGAAAAGTTGTTTTAGAGTAAATGTAGACATTTCGAAATTTTAACCCATTTTCATGAAGCAATAAAGTTAAAATTATATTTGTTTTTCCACAATTTGATGGTCCACATATAATACATCGTATAGAGTTGGGAAGAAGCATACTATGTCTGTTATTATAATTAGTGCAATGTGATCCATCACTTATTTTGCTGATTTCTATTGACACAGGCTGTTTAATAAATTTCATTTCGCCTTCTGTTCAGTAATTTAATATAATATCAAATAAATACTTGTAATAATATAATCATCCTAAATCAATGAATTATCTTTGTAAGTCTTTATCATTTCTCTAATTACACATTCCTGTCTTATATTAGGCGAAGAATATTATACACCGAGATCTAAATTGCTGCTACTCGAGCGTCAGTCGCAGTCGACATTTGTCTCGCTTCTAACGTGGGTCCCGCGTATTTAAAATATATAGGTAAGTAAATCTATTTTTTATTGCTTCATCCAGTTATGTTGGATTTATTGCCATTTTTATTAAATAAAAACTTATGACACTTTTATATTTCAGATAATTATGGAAGACAGCACGCAGAATGATCGACTTGATTTTGGCAGCATATATGATGTCAGCCCCGTTTTCCACGATGTGCCGGAGGATCATCCTTTTTATTATGCTCAAGACGTTGACGGTTACATGGAAAAAGTGGAAAAAAAGCGGCAAGAGCTTTTAGCCCGTAGAGAAAACATGTGTAACGCAACCGTAACGCGAGAGCCTGACGCTCTGCGGGACAAAAGGGAGTTGAAAGCATTAAATACCAAATCGGGTATTAATAAAAAGGATCGTAGTAGAAAAGGATCATCGTTTGTAATTAAAAATAACATTCGCAATGGACGATATTTAATTAAAATAAACATTGAGACAATGGACGAGTGTTACAGTGATCGTTCAGTTAGTGCGCAATATCTCGTGTGTGATCCGTATGATGAAGTGTTGGACAGCACAGAAAATGTGTTAAAAAAAATTATGAAAAAACTTGAAAGTGATTAATTTCGGTGTTAGTTATATATGTATAATTGTGACTTATTTCTATTATATCTCCATGTTTATTTTATATTATAGTTCTGAATTATAAAATCAATTTATGCCAATTATATTGTTATTTACTTACTTTGTAGAGCCAATTAATATAAGTTATTGTCAACGAAGTTTGAATTAAGGAAGAAAAATAGTAATTATTATTATTTTTCTTCCGTAATGTAATTAATGTAGCGTTGTTTTAATTTTATCATAAATTTCTTTAATTTATGTTTATTTATAAATAATTTGGCGTTATAAATATGTTATTTTTTGTCTCATTAAGTGTAAATTAGTAAAGACAATGGTTTATAAGAAGTCTGCCTGCTATTTAATTATTATTGTTGTACTTTCACCTTATTAAGTTTAATATTATTATCAACCTTATTTTAATAAATGATGTTCATATAGAATGTGGAACTTATTTTACGTGCAACCAAAGTTAAATAAACAGAGATAACACGTTATAACATGTCATGATTTGTTTCCTCTGCAACAGTATTGTAGCGGAACTACAAACCGACATTAAATTTTTATTATTTAACTTGGGTCATACACTAAGAAGATAAAGTCGAATTGCGCGCACGCCGCGTCAGCAACTCTTTACGTAGCCACATTCCTACGCGCCGAGCCAAAGTTAAACAAGCAGGGACAACTCGTTTTAACATGTTTTGACTTGTTTCTCTGCAACAGTATCAAATTCCTTGTCTGAATCTCAATTATAACGAAATAAAAGAATAGCAACTTTGTTTAATTAAATTCTTAAAGTTAATCAATATTTCAGCCACTCTATTGGTGACGTGGCTGGCTTAGTTGGTAGAGACCCTGCCTACGAAGCTAGCGGTCCCGGGTTCGATTCCCGCTCAGAGCAAATATCTGTGTAATGCATGCATGAGTATTTGTTTCTGAGTCTGGGGTGTTTTCTATGCATTTAAGTATTTATTTCTTTATATAAGCATGTTTATCGTTGTCTAGTACCCTAACACAAGCCTAGAGCTTAGTTGGAACTGGGGGTAAATTTGTGTGAGGTTGTCCCATTTAATAATTTTTATTAATGGCTCCTCACTCTATATTGTCTGATTGTTTCCCTGTTGCTAACGTATTATCAACGTTGTGATAGCTCTTATTGACTTGACAGTAGAAGCGATCGAGTCATGATAATACGATTGCAATAGGTGTAAAACTAGCGTAACTCAAAATAAAAAAAGCCAACTTATTTTAAATCAAGAGTGCGTCTTGAAATATGGAAATATTAATAGTTTTGTGTTAGGCGGGTTTATTACTAAGCACGTGATTAATTAGCTGGCGGAGGTAAATGAAAGAAAAACAATAGGCATACATTCATCATTTATTGTTTTTATAAAAATAATAAAAATGTTACAATTCACACGTTTGCATTAAATTTCTATTACTTTACAGTGCTGCCACATTAAAATGCTAATTTGTAATGTCCCCAAGGCAAAGTCGAAACATTATCTTCTAATACACACCTTTTATCATCATCCCTTGTAAGAACTAGCTTATTGATTTTTTGCGTGAAAATTTTATGATTTTTTGATTTTATTACACACATATTATCTCTAAAACATTCATTTTGAAATAAAGCATTTTTGTATTTATTAATATTAAGTTTTTTTGTAACACACTTTTTTATTCCCTTTGCTTTCCTGATTGTTGAAATTTGGGTATCTATGCAATATAGTTTTGCTCTCAAACCTACAAATTCCTTCACGATCTCACCCCCCATTTCGTCTTTAAAATATCCTGGAATTTTACAGTTCACTAAGGGCATATTAAATATGTTGCTAGCATCAAAATTGCTAGTATCAAAATACTTTATGTGTGTTTTGATATCTTCATAGAAATCTTCTGTATGAATTAAATACAAAAGACTATCAGTGTCCGTATAACAAAGATGAATTTTATTTTTATAAACACGTTTCATCACATCATAATGAAAGCGATACAAATGACTTTTGGCTATTTCTAGAATAGAGAAACCCACGTATATGGGTCGATCTAAAACGATTTTTGTCTGTTGCAACTGAATTGCTACTAATGAATCAGATATAACTGCCAAGTTTTTGAAGTTGGGAGCACTTATGTATTTTTCCGCGCCGCAAAATTTATTTGTGTTATTTGAATGATCTTTCCAGATATTAACAAGTTTTACATCAACCTGTTTTCTTTTATTTTCAATCGTTTTGCCAAATATTGAATTGTTTTGCTTTTTGAAAAAATCCCTTTCATAATCTGAGCTAGCATTTTGTCTCAAGGTGGTATTTAAAGATATGTATGGTTCTAAAAAGTTACTTTGATCGAAAGCTAAAACTTTATATGTTTTTAACAAAACAAGACCATTTTTCAAACATTCTTTTAAATGCATGTAGTGAATAATGTATCTATGTTTGTCGTAGAGGCTAGCAATTAATTTTTTATTTTTGCTTCCTCTAGGAGCAAATTTTTCAGCTGCAAATGGCATATCTGAATGAGACTCATGAAGTTCAACAGGATAGTGAAGGTCGACTTCAAGTATAAAACCGGTATCAGAATCGCGTGACTGTTTTTCAACGTTAAAGTTTGCTAATTCATCATCGTTAAGATACCTGAAATTTCCTGTTGGCAGATGCTGCATCATTGCATATCCATATAAATTTACACAGTCTAAATAGGCTAAAAAGCTATTCGGCTCGTTAATGTTAAAATCTGGAAGATATTTATTATTCGCCTTTGCGTATCTATGTGAACATTGAGCAAGACCTCCTCTTATTCCGTTTTCCAGCATTTGATACATATCTATATCGGAGAGTAGATCCAATTTTACTTTTGTGTATAATAACATAGCATCCCAACTTAATGATGGTGACGATACGTAATAACAGGGATCAAGATTGTAGTATTTAAGGCTCATGCTTCGAAATTTTTCAAAAACGTCACATAGAAGAAGCACATCACATTTCAAGTATAAATCTGTATATTCTCCTAAGTTTTTAATAGCAAAAGTTTCCCAAACATGTAAGGCATGATTATAATCCTCAGAAGATACAGATTCTGATGAGAGTTTACTAAAAAAATTGGAAGCCTGAGGCAACTGGGTTTCTTCATAACGTTGCCAAGAGTTTATATAATCGTAACAATAGACACCCTTTCTTCGCACTATATCAAACTTGGCTCCATCTCCAAAAAATGATTTTAAATGTTGGAAATCATCTTTTTTCATTGTATTTACTAAATTGTCTAAACTTGAACTCAAAAAGTTGAAAGAATCAATAAATTTTAATTGAGCTACATTTTGCTGGTCTATTGGAATGAACTTCGTAAACGAAATATACTTTTCTTTATTTTTTGGGATAAGGTTTATTCGACCGCATACGTTTGTGAGTTCATTAATAAACAAATGGCAGTCATATCCGGAAAGGTTATGAAAAATTATTGGTATAAATGGGCAAGGTTTTGAATTTAAATTACAACTATTGTGAGCGGGCCCTCTATATCGACCTGTGAAGTGATCATGATCCTTTACAATGTTATCACTAGATGAAAACTTGTCTTTACAAATATGACAAGCAGTGCTAGTTTCAAATGATAGCTGTTCCTCTAGCGTAAGCGGAATCATAGGTTTGCTGACAGATAATATTGAGTACAATCGCTGCACATCATTACATATAGACTCCACAAACTTTTTCGAACAGTTGGGACCGCGATAAGAAACATAGTCGTTTAAATAAGGCTCGCTTCTACAACAAATGTAATATGCAAAGCAAGATGCCTCATGCAATTGAATATTTTCCACGTACATAGATTTACTTTTATCTGAATACTCTCGTAATAAGCTTTCGAAGTCACCATAGATCACAATAGGCACCTCCTGAGTTCTTTCAAAATTAGAAAAAAAAAGTTGTGTATTTGCCTCTGGTAAAACAGTTTGTACCCCTGCACAACTATGCTGAATTAATTTTTCCTCTGTTGAAAAATATAAAAAACAATCTTCACACAAATGTATTTTAGATTTATGTTTAGTTATTTGTTTGCGAACAAGTTTCTCAAAGTTTTTTATTAGGCAAAAGTGTGCCTTACTATTTTTAGTTATTAATAACAAGTTGATGTGCTGTAATTTACGATTAGCGGTTTTATATAAAGGGCCCATAACACTACCATTTTTTGTTAAACCATAGATGTTAAAACTAATATCAGTATTGTTGGCTTCGAACCACCTTATATCAGAGATGCTTGGTGGAAATGCCATGCCGGAAGTGTTTAAAACATTTTGGTATTTGGGATAAGATGAGACTCTGTTTGAGTTAACCTTGCTAGGATACAAGTGAGCCATTATAGACCATATAAAACAGTGATTATCCTCATTATTTATATTCAAACAAGCTTTTGTATTAGCAATATGTTTTGGTAATGGTATAAACGATCCAGCTCTCAAAGGATTGTATTTTACTATGTTTATCTCTAAGTGACTAACTGATTCGATTGTCCATCCTGATTCCGAGAGCTCAAATTCCGCACATTTAGTAATTAGTACATCAGCAAGTGATTTATATAATGATAAAACGTCTGTACTCTGCAAAACTATATCGTATTTAGTGTTAAATGACTTAATGGAACTTTCACTATTTTTTGGCAAACAATACTTTACGAAAAGTTCCAAATTAACTTTGAGTGAGACATGCTTTTGTAATGAATCTTTAATAAGTTGTTGTGCTATATCAGAGTTTTCACATAAAAATGAATCTGGGGTAATATTCGTATTTGAGGGATTGACTTTATAACTAACAATTCTACTCCGAAAAGCATTAGCTATTATATAAACGTTTTCAAGCCGCGTACTTAACAAACTATTAGACTTGTGGATATTAGTCTTTTTATGTGCTGCTAATTTTGGAACGGAAACATTACATACATCGCAAAAGAACATCTTATACTATTTTTGTTCTATGTAAGACGTGCTTTGTTTTGTAATAATTACATTTGTTGAAAACCGCAAAAGTTTTAAATTTGCCTTTAAACCGACTGTAAAGTAGCAGATTACAATAAACACATAACTAAAATTAGTTAAAAAGTATTTGACGGGTACAACACAGGCTGCACGCCTTTATACTCTTCTTTAGCAGCCTGAGCAACTTGTCTGACCGCTTTGAAAACTGGGCTATTATTATTTACAGCCCCTTTATATGTGAAAAAGGCATGTTTCCACCTGGTTGCTTCCGTCGCTACCGGCTCAAGCTCCCGCGTGGTGAAGACTCGGAGTTCGACGTAGTACTCCCCGCGCCGGCTGGGATCTCGTTGCAGCGTGTACCCGGAGCCCGTCCTTCTTGTCAAAAAATTACGTAGCGGAGCGGCCCTGATCGGTTCCTCTTCGTCACCCTGAAATTATTTAGCAACCTTATATTATTCACCTTTATAAATACAATTAAGAAAATCACTTAAATTATTAAAAAAATCCAGCGACAAACTGTTATCATGACCGAGGTCAGTCCAACTGAAGTCGGTTTAAAGTTGGGTAAAAACAGTTTTAATGAAATCATCATAATAATAAATCAATCTTACACAAATTGACCTAGCCAATAGTTGAGAACAAATACTTGCGCTCATCACACAAATATCTGCCCTTACCGGATTTGAACCTGAGACCGTTAGCTTCGTAGGCAGGGTCACTACCAACTAAGCTATCGTATCCTCGAAGTATGTTTTGATAAACAATCGCGCATCTTACCTCGGAATCAAGAAACACAGCGACTCGTCTCTTTTTCGGTTGAGCAGCTGATGCATTCACGACGCTGTCCAGGTCTGAATCACAGCCGTGCAGTTCCGCCGCCTTCTTAGTTCTTCTCTGCTTCGCCTTTACCGTCTTAACTTTCGCTGCACTCGTAGAAGCGGTAGATGCAGTCTGTTGCTGGGCACAGCTAATCTCCTCATCGGAATCGAACGGATTGAACACTGCCGACCTATTTTTATTAAAAGTATTTGAATAAGCATCACTAACCAAACACAATCAACATAAATAATAAAAAATAAAAAATATTACGTACATACTTGCTGCTTCTTTTTAATTACTTGTCTCACTCACTGCACTGCCACTACCAATTGAATGCTCAAATAAATGGAAGCTCCATTTATAACCCTATAAACTAAGGCTGCATTTAGATGTTACCAATTAAAATTATTAGTAATATAATTTTATTTCAAATGAGATTGTCCAAACAAAATCAAACCTTAATTCTGCATTACAGACGTTCGTCTATTAGAAAATAAAATATAATTATTGTGAATCACTCCCAATCCTTTACACCTATAAGGCGCGGCGCCAGCTTGTTGCGTTAACCTGAAACCTTATTCGTATTTGGTAGCTGCATGTACTTTAATGCGTTTCTATGTACCGAATGTAGCCTAACTATGAAGACGATATGATGCGTTAGCCGAGTTGGTAGGGACCCTGCCTACGAAGCTAGCGGTCCCGGGTTCGATTCCCGGTATGGGCAGATATTTGTGTGATGAGCACGAGTATTTGTTCCTGAGTCTTGGATGTTTTCTATGTATTTAAGTATTTATTTCTCTATATAAGTATTTATATCGTTGTCTAGTACCCATAGTACAAGCCTAGATCTTAGTTTGGGACTAGGTCAATTTGTATGAGATTGTCCCCCTGATATTTATTATTAAAAAAAAAATAAAAAAAAAATAAGGAAATATAAAACAGGCACTGGTTGGCTTGAAGACAGCAACGACTTACTATACTTATTGTTTAAATAACTTGTTTAACTCTCAGAATTTGTGAATCGGCTTTAGCTATAAAGAAGAAAGAAAAACACATATATTTGTTCGAATCATGTGAAGCATGAACATAAATTACTTACGCTTCCTATTATTTACATGTCATACAGCATGCTATGTAATGGCTCTCAAGGTTCGAAATTATTTTACTTTATTGCATTCATGCACACAATCTTAACATTGATTAACGAAGTTCTTAGTAAACAGTAAAAACATCGTGCTAGTTTCATATCGATTATTTGTATTAATCCGCGCCATCTTAACATTGATTAGCGAAGTTTTTAGTAAACACAGCGCGGAGTTTCTTGTCAATCAGCAATAAAGTTGACACTTGATTTACCTAAATAGATGTCGTAACAATGTTCGAACTTTGATGTACATCGCGAACGATTACAGTGTTGAGATAAACTTAATAGTTTCAGTCGATTTATTTATTAAAGTTTCAGTTCACCTACGAAATTTTTACTTTATTAAAGACCGCAGATTCATTTCACTGTATTATTCCATTCAAATAGCATTGTCAAATAGCGCCATCTTACGCTAACAATAACATTGAGCAGTTCTTAGTAACAGTAGCGCGTGAGTCACTTTATCGTCAGACTAGCAGATGTTAAGTACCTACCTTTTTAAATAGATGTCGTAACAATCTCTCATTACTTGAATAATACACAAATATTGGAATAATTAATGTATTTCACTTTAATCAACACTTTTAATAATGTGGTTTTTAATAACAACTGAAGATAGCTTGAAATCAAAAAAAGTTTGCAGTTTTTATTTTGATTTGACAGTAATAATTGAAAAAGACCTGAATCACGCTATCAAAGTTTTTACGATCGGTCGCATATATAGATCAGCGTTCTAGTATTATCTTGGTTGAGTAAATATCAGTACAGAGGAGGCGCCCCTTTGGAACGTATCGAAAGACCGCCTTGTCCTTAAACAATTAGTATGGAATTGGCCACTCCAGAAAACTGTTAGCGGGACTATCCTATAACATTAGTACAGCAATGGTTGTGTGGAAAGTGTTAACAGGAACAAAGATGAATAAACAAAGATGAATAAACAAAGAAATAAATTTATGAAAAATAAACCGGAGTGCCGTAAACAAAAATATAAGTAATATAAAATTGAATTATACGGCACTCCGGTTTTGCTTCTCTTTACAAAATATTTTGTTATAGAAATTTATGAGGCGAGAATATGCAAATTTACCATTGAAGGATTGTCAGGTCATTCGTTTACCTGTTGAGTTTATGGAATTCTGAATCACTGATCGATGGAAACTATTGAGGATCCTGGATCATCCGACTAGATCCCTGATCGATGGAAACTATTGGGGATCCTGGATCATCCGACTAGATCCCTGATCGATGGAAACTATTGGGGATCCTGGATCATTATTGGGGATTCTGGATCATCCGAGCGCAGCGAGGACAAATGATCCAGAATCCCCAATAATACCCTACTGCGGAGACTACTTACCAGAAACACTTTAGATAGCGTTCCCTGGAGGTAAGTATTCCCGAAACGACTGGTAGGTATCTTGGCCTAACAAATTAATATCATAAGAGCAATTTTTTATTCACATAATTCTTAAATAATACGCGTTTTTATCCGCGTAGACGTCATTTGTCGCTGTTCGTTCGGAAGCTATGATTTTTAGCGGAATAAAAAGTAAATACATACATTTATAACACGCCTCCATTCCCAGAGTGGGGTAGGCAGAGCTACAGAATACCAACAACTGTAAACTTGTTGATAATTTTTTAACCACATTTTGCACAGTCAGGCTAAGATACTAGTCTATTAGTGATAGGTTGCAAGCCCATCGCCTAAAAATACTACAAGCCTTTATTCCCGTAGTCGCCTCTCACGACATCCCGGGAGGACATAGAGTGGTACTATTCTACCCCGCCAACCACACGGGGAAATAAAAAAAAAATATATCTCAGGAGACAATATGTCACACAAATTGATCTAGTCCCAAACTAAGATCTAGGCTTGTACTTTGGGTACTAGACAACGATAAACTTACTTATATAGATAAATATATACTTAAATACATAGACTACATCCAAGACTAAGGAACTCGCGCTCATTATACAAACATTTGCCCTTACTGAGAATCGAACCCGGGTCCGCTAACTTAGTGTTCTATTTATGGTGTCAATCCAGGTGTGGGCCAACCTGTTGATAAAAAAAATCTCTCACGAACGTTTACTAAATTTTATATTGTAAATACAAGTAGACTTTATTTAAAGTTTTTTTCAAAATAGCCCATATTAAAAAAAAGACACCTGGGGGGTCCATGACATGGCTAGGCAATTCAATTGACGGTGAGAAAAAGACAGAGCCGTGTAACTGCAATGGCTCTTTCTCTTACACGCATGCTAAGTATACAGAATTTATAAGGCATATCAAGGTAATCCCTTATGACACTGACAAACTTTGTCAGAAATGTTTACATTTGTCATATAAGACTTATTTATAGCCTGATTTTAAATTTATTATCGACTATAAAACCTTGTTATGAAAGTCATAACATTAAATAAACACAAACATACGAGAATTACGACAACACAATGGTGATTACATAATAATACCGGCAGTCGGTTTGTCTATTTGCTTTCATCTGAACAAAGGTACATATAATTGTGTTCAAATATTCGATGTTTGTTTACAATTATCTTACGCCGGAAGCACATTGTATCCGGAATAAATAATTAGAGGAGCTAATTAAATAAATGTCAGTTACACCTTTGGAACTGTCCTTAGAAAACAACAAATGACAACTGAATAAGTGTAAAATAATTTCACGCTAAATGGTTGAAAGTGTAAAAAAGTGTTTTTTTACACATACATACACATTTTGCACAAGTAGGCTAAGATGTTTACCAATGAATTAGTGACAGGTTGCAAACCTATCGCCTAACAGTACTACAAGCCCTTATTCCCTTACCGCCGAACCCTATATTCAAACCGCGGATAGATAGCCTTACTTCGGATTAAAATTTGACACATTTTGTATGGGCAAATGTCAAATTTCAATCCGAAGTAAGCCTTATCTACCCGCGGTTTGAATATAGGGTTCGGCCGTTAGTCGCCTCGTACGACATCCACGGGAAGACATGGAGTGGCACTATTCTAACCCGGCAACCACACGGAAGAAAAGGTTAAGGTTGTTTTAAGTTTAATTATTCAAACTGTATAATTTAATTGATTCAAGTGTCATTCAAATAGGTAAATAATATTAAAATACCTAACCGACATTCTTCGAAGTCTTTAAACATCTGTATTATGGACTTTTGTAAAGTGTATCAAACTGTAGCTATATTACATTTTTATGATGAACCTAAGTACTTCTTTCTCAAGTACATTTTAAACGACATTCCTAGAACAACACGTTTTGGTATGGTTTGGAGATTTGGCGTGAACACGAACGGCTTTCCTGCAAATGTTTTTCAGTCAATAGATAGCATACTATGAATTTAATTGTAGTATTTACACATTACAAATTACTCATATGCCACGGCCCTTTTTAGGGTTCCGTAGTCAAACTAGGAACCCTTATAGTTTCGCCATGTCCGTCCGTCCGTCCGCAGCCTAGCGCAGAGACTCTTAGTACTAGAAAGCTGCAATTTGGCATGAATATGCATATTAGTCACGTCAACAAAGCCATACAATAAAATGTAAATATTTTTTTTTTACGATACCTTCCCAACACGTAACCTGGGGATGTATTTACTTTTCTCGTTAGATAGGTCTTTCAAAAATATTACGGGTTTGTAAAACAGTTTTTCGACATATTAAGCTTTAGGGGTCCTGGGTTCAAATCCCGGTAAGGGCAGATATTTGTGTGATGAGCACGAGTATTTGTTCCTGAGTCTTGGATGTTTTCTATGTATTTAAGTATATATTTCTCTATATAAGTAAGTTTATCGTTGTCTAGTACCCATAGTACAAGCCTAGAGCTTAGTTTGGGACTAGGTCAATTTGTGTGAGATTGTCCTGTGATATTATTATTATTATTATTATTATTATTAAAGCGCTAATTTTTTTCGACTCAAGTGTCCTCCCTCCCCAGCCAGAACTACAACTACAAAAAACCTGAAAAAAAAACTTGATTGAAAGAGCATATAACGAATTTGAAAGGAAAACTATCACGACTAAGTAGACATCATTGGTTCTTGAGATACAGGCAAGTAAAGTGTTTATACCTTTTAAAATCATCTAAGACGGCACCAATTGACTTTAAATTGAAATTTAGTTAATACTTGTTGATTTTTATGTTTGTAGTACTTAACGGCTTCGGAACCCTACACTGAGCATGGTCCAACATGGTCTTGCCCGGTTTTATAACGGTGACCCTATTTATTCTAAACTGTCGAGCGGATGCTACCAATATTCTGAAATTGATGTAACATTTTGAAATTGATTGTTAATTCTATTTTTGATTGGGGGCAGTGAACTCTTAATCTGTGTAAACCTGTGGCTGCAGCTAGTGCACAATACGCTGCACGGCGTAATCCAATGCCATCCCTTCCTAAGTTAATTATCATTACGATCAATCGTCTATCCTATTAAAAGGAAATGCTACAGTTTTACTAGTGTTTCATGTATAGATTAAAACTAGGGGTTTATTCCCTGATTTATCAAAACATATAAACAGTTTATTTCCCCTCATCTTTTCGTTTACCTTTTTATTTGTCTTTACGTCTATCTCTCCTTCTTTCTGTATATCATAACTACAGAACGCCACAGTTCAGAGGTTTAGCCGTAAAAGCGTAACAAACAGACTGACAGGATTCTTATATTATCTTACAGATGGGTCCTTCCGGATACACCCCGACCGCTTTAGGATCTTTTGTGCAATTACCGTCTTACACATTCAGCTGTTCGAATGTGCAGGTTTCCTTACGATATTTTCCCTCACCGTAAGAGCATCGGGGAATGTACTTAAGTTAGATAAACTCATTGGTTCGTGGTGACCGCGGGGGTTCGAGCTCGGTACCTTACGATCACGAGTCTACCCCATAAGCCACTAGGCCACCGACGCTCTTGACAGACAGAATTTCTTTCACATTAATAATATTAGTACGGATATCAAAATAATGAGAGACGGTTATAAACGGGTTCTACAAGGACGAAGTTTCGGACAAAAGCTATTTGTGTATATTACATGAAACTGCCAAGAGCAAGATACGGAAAGCGTTCAACAAGACCTCTTTTTCTTATTCCTCTTAAAACTCGATACGCGATGACATATAATTTGCCGACGCGACCGGAGCATATTGTCTGCGAGCCTTGGATGGTCTCAAGAACCCTTGTAGAGCCTTTATACGAGACAAATGACACTGGCTTTGTCAGTATAATAATATAACCGAAAACGAAGATGGTATTCACAATCGCTCAGTCGAATCAAGTACGTTATGCGTTACTGGTTCAGGGAAAAATTCAGCTTCCATGAGCCTGTTAGAAAATATGCATAAACATGAGAATTTAATCAAATTGGGAAGCTTTCAGGGGAATATTCCGCTGAGCTCCAATTTCGAATATCGACATTACACACCGGTAGCCCTTGCCCCTAAACTAGCATTTGACGAACCGGAGTAATTTGGTTTAGTTTTATCTTCCTTGTCTTGTTCCTTCTTTCTTTCTTGCTGGCTGTCTAGATAGTTCAAAAGTGACATAAGTATTTCTCTAGTCTTTTAAATGGTGTCCCCTTGTTTCGCCAACATCCATTTCACTTCATCGAAAGCTACTTTCTGTTGAAACCTTGTTGTTTTCAGGTTATCTTAAACATTTATTACGTAGAATTTTGAAATGTAAAAGTGCTCGTGCGGTCTACTTACTGAATAAATCACTTTATCTTTAGGTTAACTTACGTTATGACTATCACAAAATCTAAACTCCTGCACTTAGAAGTGACGGTCTATGACATGAGTGTTGATTAAACAAGGTAAACCCTTAAATGAATACTTTCATTTCCTACTTATCGCGAAATTGGATAGTTGCCAAGGAGCAGTAATTAAAAAAACGTAAAGTCGAAGCACCGTGCAAAAGCCAGTTAATGAATCCGAACATTCATAACGCCTTTTTCCAACAAATAGTACAAAAATTGACATAAGCTGATTACTGCCACACACAACGGTACAAAAGCTTTCTGACAATCGATATTTGAATCTCACTCCGTTATGATTAACAATGATGTCACGCGGTGATATCGTTCACGAGTGGGGGGGGGGGGGGGTGATGGAGGGCTAACAAACACTGTAATAAAATCTTGGAAATCGATTTGAATCCACTTCTAATTTGTCGGATTGATTTTATTTTTTTTGTTTATGAAATTCTGATGACAATGCAACGATATGCTACCATCGAACTCGTATGATGGTGGAGACGGAAGGTGGCTGTAGGAACTCCTCAATGGCACAGATTAAAGTAACAGATATTCTATTGAAAACCCCAAACTAGGTCCGATAAATACTTACCTACAAAGTATTGCAGGCAAATAAAACATTGTAATATGTAATTATGCCCCGAGTGGTTGCCGGGGGTTAGAATAGTGTCACTCCATGTCTTCCCGGCGATGTCGCAAGAGGCGACTAAGGAAACGGGGGCTTGTAGTGGGTGAATTTCAACAAGCGTCAAATTATCCTAATTTTGGTGTTATTTTTTATTTTCTTAGTAGGGTTTACAATTAAACGTTTAAGTGACGTCATTAGTCATTATAAAATGGCCCTTTATTACACCAAGTGTTTTTTAAGATATAACGATTTTACTAATTATGTACCACCAAAATTGTTATTATCCACCAAAATTACTTTTCTTAGAAAAACTCACGATCAATAATAACATATCGGGCTAATTAAAATACAATCGTTAGGGAATCTTCCTTGTTATTTTTGAAAATCCAAAACGTAAAGTTACTAATATAATAAATAATGATTATTTGTTGTTTAAATAATTTTGGTGGAGACCAGAAATTTTGATAATTTTGGTGTTTCGTAAAAGCCACCAAAATTGTACCACCAAAATTATAAAATTTATCATTTTTTTTAAATTAAAAACAAATGTTTTAGTTTAACAAAAACTTAACTCGTTACAGTTAAAAAGACATCATAAACACACTTGAAAAAAACTATCACACAACAAAACTTTTTGCGAAATAATGACTTATCTAAGTTATCACGATTAATAAAGTGTATTTCATACCACCAAAATTAGATACTTATGTGCTTAGCGGGAAGACGCAGAAAGATGGTACAAATCTTTCACCGTCTATTGCTGTAATGAAACTGAACGAACATCTGACGCTATATTTGTTTGTTTAATCACGTTTCGTTCAGTCATAAAATCAATTTTAATATTCACCACCAAAATTAACTATTTCGCTTGGACAGTTTTATTTACACTGCTTCCAGTTTCCTTTAACTTGCAAATGCAATAATTGATACATTTTAAAATACCTCAACTAATAAGGAATACAGATAACTAAAATATAAGACTAGTTGAGGCTTAATAAGTTTGTACCACGACATATCAGTATATGCGGGAAGTACAGGACACGACACCAAAATTGATTTTGGATTGAAAATATTTTTTTACGATAAATATAATAAATAATAAATAAATAAATAATCACAGGACAATGTCACACAAATTGACCTAGTCCCAATTTAAGCTCCAGACTTGTACTATGGGTACTAGACAACGCTAAACTTACTTATATAGAGAAATATATACTTAAATACATAGAAAACATCCAAGACTCAGGAACAAATACTCGTGCTCATCACACAAATATCTGCCCTTACCGGGATTTGAACCCAGGACCCCTAGCTTCGAAGGCAGGGTCACTCCCAACTAGGCTAGCGTGTCGTCAAATCCTAGCGAGGTAAACCGAAAAAGGGTTTCCGCTGAGTTCGGTCGCGTCGGGAAACTTCGCTTATTTGATATTTTACACAACATGGGCCTTTTAGATCTAAAAGCATTTACCGACATGAAGAAAAACTTTTGTTGAATATTGAAGTGTTTTAAATAAGTCTTTTTAGAGTTGTTAGTATTTCTGTAGCTCTGTAGACAGATTAGCGGGGTAGACCCCGCTCTAGGAATGAAGGCGTGATGTTGTGTGTGTGTGTGTGAATGTTTTAGAATCGTGCAAAGTAGAATTGAAATACAATTTGGCGACCCGTTAGCGACTACCATACCGGGAATATTTGTGTGATGGCCGCGGGACTTGGATGTTTTGTATGTATTTCTTTATTTGGGTATACATTTTAGTAAAAGAACTTACTACGGGTGAAGCAACAATAAGTATACTTATATTACTTATATACTAGGTTCATTTGTGTGAGATTGTGCCCTAACATTTATTATGAAGGATGTTTATTTCCCCTTTTTTATAACATTTTGTATTACTGACTAGCTGTTACCCGCGGCAAAGTTCACGTGGAACTCGTTTATCGGTATTCCCGTAGGAAAAAAACATTTTTTCGGGAAAAAAGTAACCTGTCTTTCCCTGAAACTCAAACTATCTCATATATATGAGATAGTTTGAGTTTCAGTAGTTTGAGTTACGTATATACGTAACATCACGCCTTCATTCCAAGAGTGGGGCAGGCAGAGCTACAGAAATAACAACAACTCTAAAAATACTTGTTTACGAGTATAATTCTTTAACCACATTTTGCGCAATTAGGCCAAGAACCACCATGTATTGTATTAGTAACAGGTTGCAAACCCATCGCCTAACAGTACTACAAGCCCTTATTCCCTTAGTCGCCTCTTATCTCCATACTAAATTTCATCTAAATCAATTTGGCGGTTATCCTTTCATAACAAACAGACCGAGTTAACTGGGGACAAAACAGGGGACAACAGGGAACAATCTCACACAAATTGACCTAGTCCCAAACTAAGCTCTAGGCTTGAACTATGGGTACTAGACAACGATGAACATACTTATATAGAGAAATACATACTTATATACATAGAAAACATCTAAGACTCAGGAACAAATACTCGCGCTTCATCACACTAATATCTGCCCTTACCGGGATTTGAAACCAGGACCGCAGGCTTCGGAGGCAGGGTCACTCCCAACTAGGCCACCGTGTCGTTAGTTACTTTCAAATTTATAAATATGAATATTTTGGACACTCCTGAGCCGAACTATCCAGCGCTGTGAGGTTGGCTACTATCTCCCGGACATCCTGTAAAAGTATAAATAGTAGGTAGCAATTTGTTGTAGATGAAATTCCTCCTCAGTTTGCTAATAACGAGCCATTACTTAGAAGCATCAAGCGGATCAAGCCACCATCTGGCAGACATTACTATGCGAGAAGTTATAGCACAGGTTATGGGTAATTCCTCCGAACTGGAACGACCTTTATTCATTATCTTCAATGCCTTTATTTAAAAAAGAAAAACAATGGAACATACGTATGGAAAAAAAATATGATGTGTGTGTGACTGTATTACAAATAACTAGTTATGTATGACCAAGGGTAGACCTTTTAAATCATATGAAATTAGTGGACTCAGTGGTGGATTAGTGGTTTCAATAATGGGTTTACAAAATCATTCCAATTTATCAGTTCACTTGCAGCAGAGAAGCATTAGCATTTTACTGCTGAAAGAATGTTCAAAATCAGTCGAGTAGTTTAAGAGTTTTTTCGTTATAAACATACTTAAATAAAAAAAAATCCTCTTTATAATATAAGTGTATATTAAATTAAATATGTAAAGAGGAAAGATATTTACTTTTATATGTTTATAACGAATTGTTAAACGACTGTACCGATTTTGAACATTATTTTGCCAGTAAAGTGCTAAATACTCGTATATTTAATCACTTAGTGACATAGGCTATGTTATTTTCGGATGAGGTTGTTGGCAACAGCTAGTAATAGATATTCTTGATACTAGGTTAACATGTCTAACTTATTCCCTGTCGGCTTACATTACACCAAATGTCGTTTTATAATTAGAAGTTACTCGAAGCTTCAGTAATTACAAGTCTATTCAATCTGAAATGGAAGCTGATTGTAATTTTGCGTAAGTAAACATGAATTCGTGTAGCTACAGAATTATTTCTAAAGGCAGTTTGAGTAGATACTCGTATTTACAACTACCATCACAACATCTATTAGGTAAGAGTCTTTTTACTGCGTTTTTGCCCCTATTGCAATCTTATTGTTAACAACTCGGCCTCCATTACTGTCAAGATATAAAACTTATCGTAATAATTGCAATCCGATAACAATATGATAAAGGTAATGTAAAATGAGGAGCCTGGTATTTCTAGTAGGCATAGGTATCTACTAGATGTGTACAATAGACTTCAAAGTCGGCAACTTTAACTAGAGATAGGATGAACTCAAGCCAAACTAAAGAACTCTGTGTTTCATCTTGTACTAAAGACTAACATTATTTTTGCATTGTTTCAGCTTGGTGAATGAACCTAAAGAAGATTTCTGTTGCTGTTCGAGGTAAGATCTGTTTTAGTTTTCATCAACACTTCATTGTATTTTATTCACATAATAGTTAGGTTACATGCGCAGCTTAGAGTAGTATCACCCAGCAATGTTCTCAACAATTGTAATATCAGACCAACATGAGATGTCATAATTTATTTTCGTTTATCTTATTCATAATTTCTATTTCAATGTCATTATCTTCTAATTATGTAAGTCCCTGTTCGCTGTCTCGCACACGCGGGCGCCTGGATCCACGGAAGATCAGCGTCGTGGCGCTCACAAGCGACTCGACTTCATGCTGAGTGGTATCCATTTTTGCATGCAATTGTGTCCAATTCTTATGTATTGTAGTTTCTTTAGGTTTGTTAATTGTTTGCAAAATAAATGAATTTCTTTCTTTCTTTCTTTCTTCTTCTTTCTTTCTTTCAAATACCTTCAATGAACACAGACGTTAAAGGACTCCATTATAAATCAGCGCCGTGGCTTGCCTCGGCATCGCACCGAGTGAGTCCATTACTGACGCAACGGCAGTAACAAAAAATGTCTTAATTCTTTGTTTATTGTAAACCGTGTCGCATTTGTGTCAGTAAAAGTATTTTCTTTCCTTCTTTCTTTCTTTATAAAATTCTTCCCTTCCGTTTTCTCAAACACCAGATCTTGAAAGTCTTCTAGACTTTCAGTATCTATTTTTATATTATTGTTCACGTTTCACTACTAAGGCAGTTCTAGATTGGATTAGGTAAATTGTTTCTTAAAGCCCATTTTACGTAAATGTTAACCCTAGATTAACAACGGTCTAACAGGTTAATTTGTGTAAATTAACAATTCTGAAATTAATATCAAAACTTACATCAAAATTAAAACTAATAGTAAAACTAAACTAAACTAACAGGCTGAGTCTAAAAAGGGACCTGTGGCATTATACCGAAGATGCTGGCAGCATTTCCTCGATGAATTTCTTCGTTACTTCCTTAAACTAACGTGTTGACCGAGGAATTGCCAGCTCTTCGGTCTCCAATGACGTATATGAGCCTCTTCGAGAATTATTTGAAGAGGCTCATAGTAATCTGACATTCGTTGGGATAATACGTGCAAGCGGGCCTCAAACAACTTTCCTTTTTTCTTGCCTTCAAACGCGACGAATTACTTATGTTTAAAGCAACATTGTTCTCCAAGATTGGAATCTGACCCAATTTTTGACAAAAATGAAAAGTAACGCGTTGGACAGTTCCATTGTTGAACATTTGGACAGAGCATTGTTCCGGCAAACAAATATAATCGCACATTTTTACGTAGTTAAAAGAAGCAATATTTAAATCTAGATTGTTTCAGCATTTAGTACTTTAGTTATTAGTCTTGGTCAAACACTTGTACGAGTATTACTGGAAACTTGCTTGCCTACATAGGAGGCTAAAAACACTAAAATCACTAAGAGACGGAATTTTACATAATACTATCGTCACTATTATAGGTCGAAAATATTTTTTCTCATCACGGGTTTCGTAATGCCAGAAGTCATCACTTTTATGACAGGCCGTTTTCATACACAATACATTCTTATAATTATGTAAATAATTAATGAAAAAAAATGATTTATTTTCTTACAGTAGTTGAAAAAAGCTCTATGTCTGTCTCGGCGGAAAGTGCAATTTATGGACGTAGACGAGAGGGCCTCAACTACGTTTCGGTATATGACTCGTCCATAAATGGCGTACTTTCTACCCTCGGCAATAATGTAATATCTCGAACTCACGCTTCTTCATTCGTCTGTTTGTTATTACGCAAAAAAGTTCTTTCATGAAATTTGTTTGATAATAGCGAAACAATATTTTAACTAAGAAATACATTAAGTTATGTTATATCCTATAAAAAGGAAAGATTTCCGGAATAATTAAACAGTTCATACTTGCCTAAACTCTTGATACCAAAATCACATTAACAATGTATGTTAACGTTTCATTAGATTAAAACTCCTACAGCGACTATCTTTTGTCTAGATTATAATAAAGAAATCGCAATCGATCCTATCCTAGACGTTACTAATTCACTAGACATAGCGACTAAAGCGATTGGTCGGCAACGCGCATTCCGCTCGCGTGCGGACCCGCTCGGACTGGAATGTCTAGTCCTGTAATACGAGTCGATGGAATTCCATAATTGCTGATAGTGGGACATAAAAAGGAATAGATAACTCTAACTTGCCTTAGGAATAGTCTAGCTTAAATATTAATTAGACTTGCATTGCATTTGTTTACGTAAGCATCTATAAAATAGAGACCACAGCAACTGCTGATAATACTTAGGGTCGTATAATGGTGATTCCGGTTTCCATGTGGGTGAAAATAGCGTTTCATGAAATGATATTCGATGAAATGATACATTCGATGAAATGATACATTCGATGAAGTGAAATTCGATAAAATGATGAGTTAACGACACGGTGGCCTAGTTCAGAGTGACCCTACCTCCGAAGCCATCGGTGCTGGGCTCAAATCCCGGTTAGGGCAGATATTTGTGTGATGGGCGCGAATATTTGTTCCTGAGTCTTGGATGTTTTCTATGTATTTAAGTATGTATTTCTCTGTATAAGTGTGTTTATCGTTGTCTAGTACCCATAGTACAAGCCTAGAGCTTAGTTTGGGACTAGGTCAATTTGAGTGAGATTGTCCCTTGATATTTATTATTATTAATATAACGGGCTAACTATAGTCTTTCCAGCTAAAGAAGGTTATTAAAAAAAAGTCTGATTCTAAAAGCGTCTAAATATAACTAAATTGACTAAGAAGCCTAACAAGAAACTTGGGCCTCTATTCTACTGTGTTGAAACACATTACTTTTGACATGTTCTCGTAATGTCAACGTTATCATAAATTTTATTTTCTTGACAATAATGGCGGCCGATTTAAAAACAATACCATTAAATGTAAAAAGCAATATTGCTTTACCGCGTAGGATAGATAGTTAGTCTTTTTTCCGTCCAAGTTATACAAACATCTGTTTTCTTCTATTGAAGGCATTGCAAGAGCATGTTCTCCGCCGTGCGACCAAACAGACGTCACCAGCACAAGCTCGGGCCATTTAAACCAGAGTCAAGACACTGAAGCATAGATCATATACAATTACTCAATCACAATCATTTAGGCTGGTGTAGCTTAAGAAAGAACCATCTCACACAAATTGACCTAGTCCCAAACTTGCCAAACTAAGCTCTAGGTAAGTAAATACTTACGATAAAACTTTACTGAAATTGATGTGAGACTAAAGTTCTTATACTTGCATAAGAATACTCAGTTCCTTTAGCCTTAGCTTATAATTCACATTCTTAAAGTCGCATACTTACTCGTATAACGACCTGTTGATAAATGATCCACAAGTCGATATTTTTATTAATAGTATTGTTACTCTCCTTGAAAATATTTCTGAAAAGCTAAATCGGATCGTAGTAGTTTAGTTACATAAAAATAATTAAAATGTCATGCATAGGTACTTTTAATCGAGAATTGCGAACTAGTAAATTAATTATATGAAAGATTTATGTACATTACTAGTAAATCAGTTTCCGAGAGAATAGCGATATGAAAGATACCCTATGTGTTAATCCAAGGTATAAGCTGTTTGCATTCCAAATTCGACCAAAATCTGTACAGTAATTTTTGCGTGAAAGAGTAACAAATATCCATCCATACTTACAAACTTTCGCGTTTATAATATTAAGTAGGATTAACTAAGTTTGTAAATTGTAATAGTAAATAAGTACCTACCTCATAAATAAATAAGTACCTAGTCATATTACGAGTATACCAATGAAACAATGAAACACAATACTCAATCGTTTATTGCAAACAACACAACAACAACAAACAACAATTTATAAGTTAAGTAATTATACTTAACATATTATGTTAGATTTTCTTGAGATGGCCTGGCTTGATCTCCTTATAACAGATCGCTTAGTCAACCGGAACGGCGTGTGATCTCCGATAGTACATAAATAATTTCGGCTTGATCAAAAATAAACATGAAGGTGCTTTTTCACTTGTGACGCAAGGCGAGACGAGAGTTTGTATATAAAAAAAATAATTCCTTCCTCGCGATGCGCGAGGAAGGAATGAAAAGGTAGAAAAGCCTCATTTCACCGGTGGAAAAGCATTTTTAATCTTCCAAATTATGAGCAAATCGATACGTTGCCTTTGGTAGAATTCTTTAACTCAGTAATCGGCTATCTCGAGATCTTTACACGTTGCCAATATTTGATGGAAAAAATGATATCACATTTGAGAAAATAAACGTGTGCTACGATGACGTAATAAAATCGAGGAACAAAGGCGCGGCTTAGCGACACGAAAACACTTAGAACACAGCAATTTCACAGTCCATCGCTCCCTTTCCGATGCCTCCGAGCGAGGCGCGACAAAAAACGTCTTCAGGTTTTGTCGATATAAATTACAAAGCTCTTGGTGTAATCTTGAATGTACAGCGGCTGTGCTCGCGGAGGGAATTAGCATGTACTTGGAAATTCAAGAGGAAATATTTTATCGACAACGTTGAAAAGAAAAAGTACGCCGAAAGTATTTACATTAATCAAAAAACCTAGCATCAGCATAGCAGAACATGCTCCAAGTGGGGCTCCGTCGCCGTTACTTTAACCGCAAAAACTGTTTGGAAAACAACTAATTATAGTAGATTGTACAACAAGGGCATAGAACAAAGACTTATGGTATCCATTCAAGCCGGTAGGTGTTTTTTTTGCATGAATCTTGTAACTTAGGTCGAACATAATACTGCGAAGATCAAAACTAACTAATAGTACAATTTTTTTTTTAATTTTCTGCATAAAATTTTTGACTTAGGTCGTACGGGATACTGCCAAGTAATACGTTGATTTTGTATGTTTTGTGTTAATAATGCTTGTTTATAATGGTTCAAATTTTCATTAGTGTTAGATGCAACGTGCAAAAAGTTATTTGCTGATATTTTTGTGTTGATATACCTAATCACTTTGTGCCTGTATTTCAAGAACCAATCAAGTCTAGTGATAGTTTTCCTTTTAAATTCTGTATTGATCTTAGTGGGTGGTATAAATACTCGTATGAGTACAAAATTTCAGTTATGAAATTTTAATAGTTTCTGAGAAATAGTGAGTGTGACAGGCAGACAAAGGACATGGACATGGCGAAACTATAAGGGTTCCTAGTTTGACAGGACCCCTAAAAAGTAGGTACGAACACCAACCCATCTGATGTAAGTAACCGGTACCCTGCACCGGAAAATGAAATGAGTCGGTAAAAAGGGATAACGAAAGGATTTATACAAAGAAATCAGAGTGGCCTGGAAACTGTCATGGAGGTAGCCCGTCGATGTGGTGGAGATCGCGGGAAGCCTGGGCTTCCTCCCTCCTTGGGGATGCGAGTAGCACAAAGTCGACCATCGTGGAGATGCTCGGGAAGACTGACCAGCCGTGAACATGCATCGCTAGTTATTGTTAGGGTCCGCTTGTTCAATCACCTAAATACTGTTTGAGTGTTATTTTTGTATTCTATACATACACACATACATAACATTACGCCTTCATTCCCAAAGTGGGGTCGGCGGAGCTGCAGAAATACCAACAACTTTAAAGACTTGTTTATAATTTTGTAACCGCATCTGGCTTGTATTCTATGATTATTATTATTTATGTTGACGATCTTCATGTCATTTTGTATATTTGACATCAAATTCAATTTATATTGTACCTAAATATTACATTGATGACTGAATTAAGTGAACTAAATTAAAATAACGTATAAATAATAATAAAACTCACCAAGGTAGACATGATAGTTCGTAGTTCCCTAATTCGGATGTTGGTCACCAGCTACAAGTTATAGTGTGGGCGCGGGTCCCAAAGAAGGTGGAAGAGATTGTTCGCCGGGTCGTCAAAATATCACCTTTCATACACATGTCATGCCTTGTTTGTTTGTTTTAGTGGTGGTAGGACCCTGTGCAGGGTCCGTTCGGATCGCTACCACCATCTTATCCATTAACTACCCGCCAAGCAACAGTGTTCGCATTGTTGTGTTCCGGTGTGGGGATAAGACAACCGGTGAAATTACTAGCATAGAGGCATTCCATCTTAGTCCTCAGGGTTGGCAATTCATTTTAGGTCTTAGGATTATAGTTTTGAGAATTCAAATGTCTATGGGTCTCAGATTCCACTTACCATCAGGTGGCCTGAGTGCTCGTGTGCCTTCACCTTAACTATTAAAAAAAAAACATTCTATCCAAACCTTTTTCGGTCTTCCCCCACCCTTGTATCCATCCACGTTCCCATTCTCTTCTCTTTATGTTTCCTGCATCCCTCCTCATCACATGTCCATACCACGCCGGTTTACCAAAATATATTTTACATAAAAAAACAATATCGAATTTACACTTTATGGGTTCCCTTCCGGCGCGCAGGTGGCGGGCTCACCACCGAATAATAAATTACTTAATTTGAATCTAAATGTCGGTCCTCGACTAAGGTTCAAATTGCTAGCTTTACAAAATTTAATTACCAAAACGTTCCCAAAATCCTGGAGAACATTTACGTATAGGTACACTTAATTTGTAAAGGCTTTTGAGATAATTAATAGACTGTGCTATTATTTAGGCCTTCTTGCAGGAAAAAGCTAAATCTAGTTTAACTCTCAACTCGACTCGATAAGACCATATTGCCATTGACATGTTTTTTTTATGTTAAGGATAAGGCACACGAGCACTCAGGCCACCTGATGGTAAGTGGAATCTGAGACCCATAGACATTTGAATTCTCAAGACTATAATCCTAAGACCTCAAATGCGTTGCCAACCCTGAGGCCTAAGATGGAATGCCTATAAGCTAGTAATTTCACCGGTTGTCTTATCCCCACACCGGAACACAACAATGCGAACACTGTTGCTTGGCGGGTGGTTAATGGATAAGATGGTAGTAGCGATCTGGACGGACCCTGCACAGGGTCCTAACACCACTAAATTATATTTTTTATTAGGCAAAATAACTAAACATGTAGGTACATTACATTTTAAATAATGCATATTATTCACAGAATTCCACAGTATACATCTAAGTATGGTGTAGTTATGGTATTGTTTTTTAACTCACCCGCCATTACTGTCATGGAAATAAGGTTGAAAATTCGGAAACTCGTCAAAAACAATAAGGTATACCGTGTGGAATCTCAGTCCAGTTTATTTGTTTCAAAAAGTATGGAAATTTAAGTCCTTTATTCGGGCACTACATACGAGAGTTTTTCTTAAGGTTTCATACATTTCTTAATTGTTTTTGAACTCGATTTAACAGATTTGGGCCAGGGAAACTGTTAGTCTATCCCTTACGACCTAAACTCTACATTTTTTTTTTACCAAGTGTCTCTTAGAAATATTTCTGTTCTGAAGCGAAACAAATACAGGCGGTCAAATGAACAAAGCTTATTGGTTTATTGCACATATTAAATTAAACCAAAGAACAATTTGGAGACAGTGTACTGTGTAACCGAATGTACAGAAGTTTAATAAATACAAGGTGTGTTTGACCATGGGGCTTTAAATGTAGGGATCGATTCTACTCCTGTACCCATAGTACAAGCCTAGAGCTTAGTTTGGAACTAGGTCAATTTGTGTGACATTGTCCCCTGATATTTATTTATTTATTTAAATGATGATTATGCCAAAAAAATATATTATTATGCCAGATGAAGGGAACCCGTTACTCACACATACAAGACGCCCGACGTTTTTGTATGAAAATGAGCTACTTCTCGTATAGTTATTATATTTATATTTTGGTAAAGTTTTGACTGGAATCACGATGACACAGCCGTCAGCAGCGAACCCAGGACCGCTAGCTTAGTTTTCTATTTATAGTATCAATCCTAGTGTGGGCCAACCTGTTGATAAAAAAAATCCATACATAAAGTATATCTACATCTTTACTATCACGAAGGCTTTCCGTAATACTTACTTAGTTTTATATTGTAAATAGGTACAAGTAGGCCAGGGTCCCTACCAACCAACTAGGCTAAAGCGCCTCGTCGAAAGGGTAAAGTCAAAGTATACCTAAGTATAGGAAAGTATTTCATATTTGTATGAAAATGAACTACTTCTCGTATAGTTATATTTTGGTAAGTTTTGACTAGAATCACGATGACACAGCCGTCAGCAGCGACGGTCGGAACCATCCATCAGCGCGGAGCATGCGACGGTGTTCATCGATTTCTGTATCATTAGGTAAATTACTCTACTTTACCGTTAATCGGAAAGATTGATGAGCTTTGTGAACTTTTTGGGGATTCCAGTTGTCTGTCAGTGTGTGGGCTTGAGCGGTCAAGAGTGAGACGCATCTAATAGGTGCATCTGTTATCATTAGCTTAGAATTGTTTAAAAATGACAGAAACGTCGAGTTTTTTTTTTGGCATTGATGTACTTACCTAAAAATTAAACTTTAAAATAACTAATAATATAAATACAAAATACAATACGAAAAAATCGTTTATTGAACACCGTATACAATAACAGCACGGAAAGTAAAGTTCTACAGGCGGTGTTATCGCTAAATAGAGAAAGATTATAATACTTTCATTCTAAGTCTAGTCTTAAGTTAAAAATATACTGTTGTTTTTATTATTACTTTATTGTCAGTAAATTATTTCTTATTTGTTAAGTTTTTAAAGAATGGAAAATTATTATTCTTGTTAAATGTACATGTATTAGATACCTACTTACTACTTAGCTTTAGCCGCGATACCATCCGCGGAGAAGTGATTCATCTTCATCGCTATTCCGTTCGCTATATTTTACGGAACTAAAATGCTACGAGTATAAGGTATCTTTTATTATTTTTTATATACGAGTTTTTCTATTTTAATAATAAAACATTTCAAAAAAACCCGCTAAGAGTCTACTACGGTTCGAAACATACAGCTCTTTAACTTTAGGACGGAGAGAAGGACAGCGTATATTAATAGGGTACCTCTGGGCTCCCTTCGGGTACGGAACCCTAGAAACCCTTTAATAATGATGTGTACGAAGATAGAAGCGGTGCGGTAATTCGTCGTCTGTCGTCTTCATAATGACACGTGAGAAAGTAAGTTTGGTCGTGTCGTGTGGCTTTTATAACGAAAGGGCTTTATTTGTTCTGGAAATTATGTGGAAGTCCCTAGAAGATGAGTATATATATATGATATTTACCTTGTTAGTAAAATAGAGAACACGCATGAAAATTAGAATTGAGTTTCATTTGATTTAGATTTAGGAGGAAATGTAAAAAAAGCATATAAAACGCAATATACTACGTTTTGGCTCGATTATTCAGATTTTATATAGAATCAAAACTAGTTAAAATTTTAAAACTTCTTTTAATGTTTAGATTGTTTTTTTCGGCATCTTCATTTTATTTACGTAATATTTTAATTTACCGACATATGCTTAACAAAGTAATTTATGAATTAAAAGCAAATTTTTTTATATGGTCCTTATATTTTAAACGTGGAACAACAGCTGTGACGTCATTCCTGTTGTTGATTTTGTATGGAGGAGGTCTGAAATATGACTTTATAAAGCTTCATACCTTATGTAAAAATTACACGACAATTATTTCCCGTATACACGTATTCGTCTCTTTCATAGCACTTTCCAGAGAGCGTAAGAAGAAAAAATATGCGTGTTCCCTATTATAGACAATACTGGAATACTATAAAAAAGCGGCCAAGTGCGAGTCGGACTCGCCCATAAAGGGTTCTGTAGCAGCAAGTAACATAATATAAAAGTTCGTTGTAGCTTTGATCAATGTTTTTATGACGTATTAAAAAAAACTACTTACTAGATCTCGTTCAAACCAATTTTCGGTGGAAGTTTGCATGGTAATGTACATCATATATTTTTTTTAGTTCTATCATTCTCTTATTTTAGAAGTTACAGGGGGGGGACACATTTCAACACTTTGGAAGTGTCTCTCGCGCAAACTGTTCAGTTTAGAAAAAAATGATGTTAGTAACCTCAATATCATTTTTGAAGACCTATCCATAGATACCCCACACGTATGGGTTTGATGAAAAAAGTTTTTTGAGTTTCAGTTCTACTCGTATATATGGGGAACTCCCAAAATTTATGTTTTTTTTTCTATTTTTGGGTAAAAATCTTAATGCGGTTCACAGAATACATTTACTTACCAAGTTTCAACAGTGTAGTTCTTATAGTTTCGGAAAAAAGTGACTGTGACATACGGACGGACAGACAAACAGACATGACGAATCTATAAGGGTTCCGTTTTTTGCCATTTGGCTACGGAACCCTAAAAACAGGGGATCATTTCACACAAATTAACCTAGACTCAAATTAAGCTCTAGGCTTGTACTATGGGTACTAGACAACGATTATAGAAACTTACATCATTTATCAGAATCGAGACTGAGAGAAAATACTTTCGCTTATCTCACACATCTTTGCCCTAACCGGTAATCAAACTAGGGAAAGCTACCATTCTATTTACCCTGGTTTCCTATATTTAAAACGTTTCGTTAAATCCCGGTAAGGGCAGATATTTGTGTGATGAGCGCGAGTATTTGTTCCCGAGGCTTGGATGTTTCTGTGGATTTAAGTAGGTATATATTTCTCTATACAAGTAAGTTTATCGTTGTCTAGTACCCATAGCACAAGCGTAGAGCTTAGTTTGGGACTAGGTCAATTTGTGTCACAGTGTCCCGTGATATTTAATTTATTTATTTTAAAATCTGACGTCTCATTAAAATTTGACACATCTTGTGTGTAGCAAATGTTAATTTTTAATGAGACGTCACATTTTAACGAGACGTTTTGTATATAGGAACCGAGAACATCATGATTTGAGCACATCAAGTCCGTGCACAGAAAGTTCTATCATGTTCTTCTCTCATCTAAAACTACTTTAATATCGTTACTGGAAGAATAAACCGGCGAATGATTGATAGTGAAAACTGGGAAAGTTAAACGCTTTTAGCGCAGAACTTAGTAACTTACTATCCTTGGAGACCCATTAAACAAACTTAAACTTAATTACTACTGTCATAAAGATAAATCTTGCTTCACTTGGCTCCAGGGAACATCGGAAATCCAAACAATAGTTTCAACGAACGCCATTCTCACAATATCTTAACTGGTTTTGCACATCTCTATGCTAATACGAATTAAAATTCTTACGTGTCTAAAATGTAATACTAACATAAACACATAATAAACCTTTTAGTTAAAGATTCCTTTGTCACTTATAGTCAAATTCAAATGTCATAATGACAATTAAGGACCAAGCATATCTAAAAACACTATTGACGAACTTGACAGGAGCGCGTGAAGCTACTCCCATGTGCTTCTGTTTAGTCCACAAAATAATATACTCAAAATAACTAAATTAAAAAAATATATCCAACCCTACTTTATATCATGTATACCTGATTATTTACATACCCTACACCTGTCACCTGTTTATTCAGTTCAGTTCAGTTTATTAATTGCTTTCATGGGTACAATGGTGTTTAAGGTACAATTTTGTTCTGCCATGAAACCCTGTCGGGCACTACAATATTATTATGCTTAACTAATACTAGGCTTAGCTATTTAATAGGAACTATCTTATTATTACTAACTAAGTACATGTTGCATGTTACATATGGCACCAATAAAATGCATTTATTCTATTTTACATTCAAAAAACTCTTGTAGGGAATAAAAACAGTTATATATTAAATATTTCGTAAGTTTTTTAGTAAATATATTGTTTCTCTCTTCGCTTTTTATGTAATTTGGAATTTTATTGTAGACTTTAATGCACATCACATGTGGACTCGAACTGTGCATTTTCAATTTCCTTGTAATGTGACATGCAATAAACTATTTCTATTCTATTCTATTCTAATAATCTATCGACACATTGGCAAAATACGCCTTAACAGAAATGAGACATTAATTTAAATTAGAATTAGAAGCAAACTTTAGCTATTGCTATTTTATGAATGAGAGGGACTTTTAAATTTCTACAGCAATAAGTGTTTGGAATGTGGTTCTACACAGGACTGCAAAACATATCTAGGCAATAATATACAAGGTATCGGTAGAAGGATTAAGTAGCTTACTTCTTTGGTAATATGGTTTAAATTTGTATTGCAGTCGTAGTTAAGACGTAGCCCTTAAACATGATACCTATTTATGAAAAGGTCAACACGAAATCGATGGCGGAATGTCAGGCGGTCGACATTCACTTAACATTATGGCATCTACTTGAGCTCCATTCCACATATGAGGATATTAAAAGCGATTTGACCTACATTAACCTGAGGCCAGTTATAAGCTTGGAATAAATAATAGAACCAAGTATGAGTATTAGGGTAGACAATGTAGCTAAAGGCCGTTTTTTGAGGTTCTCTGCCTTTCTCTGAGATCACCACAAACACAAATGCATCGTTTCGCAACCTATTTATTTGCCAACCCGCTTTTTTTTCTGTAACTACAAATATTTCAGGATTTTTATAAAACGAACCTAATCTAACCTATACGATGGTCCTGAAATAAATCTAGAGTTATTTACAGTTTTGGAAAAAAGGCAGGTTGTCAAATGATAAATATGTTTATGAAATGATAGGATCCCGATTTTTGATTAGTAGTTAACTGAAGTAACGGTTAAATATCGGAACCAATTGCCTTCACACAAGCCTATGGACATTAGCAACACCACGGCCGCTAGTAATGCGTTGCCGGTCTTGAAGAAATTACAAGATGGCCTTTTAAAAACCCCATGTTGTATTTCAGCGGGAAGGTTTTACAATAATTAGGACCAAGAAATAGGCCATAAAGATGGTAAAATGTTTTTTTTTTGTTAATAGATAGTTAACCGAAATAAGGGTGACATATGTTCAGAGTTATTTATATAACTACATAGAGTTGAAATAATAAAAGTGTGTGAACAATTATTATATTTGGCAACCCAAGCATGATCTCTATTTTTTTTACAATCTACGTAAACAACACAAAATAGCACTTTCCACCGATTTCAAAACAATTCAATTCGGTATTTAAAATTATAGTTTTACAACTATAGTTTTTATTTAGTTAGCCAGATTTTTTGATCTAGTGGCAAGTCCATATAAAGTAATATATGCCGTGCCTTAAAGTGAATCCAATAAAGTAATAACAAGCATTGCAATGTTATAATATGCCAAACAAAAAAGGGAGTCAAGAGATAACCAAATATGTATGCAGTCAGGAGATTTTCAAGATAATGTTTCACAAAACTGCCCCCCGATTGCAATATCAATTTGGTTATCTATTGATTCCCTTTTTTGTTTGATATATTATCACATTAATTGCAATGTTCAAAATTGTTTTATTTTTTAATTCACTTTAAGGCAGACGAAATTTTTAAAATTTAATACATACAAATATATCCAATGACTTCCACCGCCATCATTGTGAAACTATGCAAAATTAAGTTTAAATTAGTGTTACACATAAATAGGATGATTGAAAAAACATCAAGAAGAAATTACTTTTTAAATTTTGGAGTTTGTTATATTGATACTATTGCCACCACATGTTTTTTTTAAGACAAAACTAACCTATGTTACGCGAATTTTTTTAAAAAAAAATTACAATTCTAATGATACCCCATACGCTTATTTTTAGTTCTGGCATTACAAAGTTATAGTGGAATAAAGAAACTCTCCAATATACACAGGTAAATCCTGAAAACATCACACTTCTTTTTTTGGACAGTCGTATAAAAAACATTGCACTCCTATTTTTGGGCAGTCGTGTAAAAAACGGCCCTGTGACATTGTGTCGAAGATGCTAGCAGCATTTCCCCGCTGAATAGTTAAACTATGAAGTTGACCGAGCAAACTGCCAGTTGTAATGAAACGAAACCTGTCTGCTTCTCAAAACTTTCAAATAATATTTTGCATTACATTGCTGCTCGAGAAAACTTTAAAAATTAGTTGCGCTATATTATCAAGGGTAATTCACACACTGTACATTATACACATGGCTATTCATAAACCCGAGTTTTTGCATTTGATAAGCATTCTAGCGGATTCTTCCATTTCACAGAAGTAGAAGAAGACAAGAAGAGACAGTATTTTTTGGAAAACATAAGCATTCGAGTGAAACAACAAAAAAATGCTTCTAGCATTTTGCCGAACTGTTTGTCAACCCGAGAATGACCTGTCTTCGAAGCTGGCATTTTTAATAGCATTTACTTGAGCGCTCTCTAGAATGCTCGAGAAAATTTTCAATGTCTTGCTTTGTTTTTTGTTCAACTAGGCAGAATTTAAAAACAGCTGGCACTTGGGGCTGTCTGCAACTTAACCATTATTAACCAGCAAAAAACACAACTCTAGGACAAGACCAACAATAGATTTGGTTCTTTGGCTAATCAGTGATCTAATGGCGGTTGAGGCGAACTAGTACTCATACAAATAAACTATAGATTTACTAAATCATGTTAAACATTAATGATAAAAAGTAGAGTAGAGGCCTCCAGGACATAAACATGACAAATGTGATTAAAATTATGTTTAGTACTTCAAAAGGTGAGACAAAAGAGAATTGAAACAAACAGGTAAGGAACTGTTACGCAATCTAACACCAAATTGGTTAATGAAGGGCGAAGAGAAGTCCGTATTTTGTGTTACAGATAGTCTTCAAAAGTAATTCCCGACTGGAAACTTCCGAAGAGTGAAAAAACTCCCAAATTAACCTTTTCTCGTTCCTCTTCATTTGTTCGAGGGAGAAATCTTTAAATAGAAAAAGGCTCAATGTCGTTCTTTTTTAGGGTTCCTTACCGAAATGGCAAGAAAGGAACCCTTATTGTACTGACCCCAAGTCAGCCAGCATATGTATAAATATATAGATATATATAGGGTATAATTTTTTTTGTTTACATAATCATAAATTATATATCGTCACTTATTATAAATAGGAGGCTTAGGACTTGTCTGATCATATAAAGGTATAAATATGTTTACGAGAGATAATACTGGGTTTTTAAACAATAGAATAGGTCAGATGTGTACTAAATATTAGTACAATATGTCGACGTATTCAAATATATAAGTTATAAAGCTTAAAACATATAAATGGCAGAATGGTGATATGAAAAACCACTTTGGTACTTTGTCGCTTTAACGTTATGTTTAAACTACTATATTAATTTGTTAGAAGCGTTGGGGCGACAGGGTACAGTTGCGTTGCGGCTATATTTAGCGAAATAAAGTAGGGTAGTTATAAAGCCTAAACCAATTAACTGGCGAGGCGGCGATAAGAATAGACGCGTTGGTGCTTTGTCGCTTTAACGTTATGTTTGAACTGTCATACTAATTTGTTACGGGAATCAGAGCGATAGGGTACGATGATGTTGTTTGCTTGTAAGAAAATAAAAGAAGGTAGTTAGAAAGAGTGGGATTATGCGGGTATAGAAAGTTATTATGGATATGCCTTGACAAAATCGGGTTATACATTTATCGTTTACTTTTATAAAGCTTGAAATAATTTATAACAATATTAAAGATTGAAAAAAAGGAAAGATGAATGGTTAAATAATCGTAGGAGCATATAAAAATATCCGTGGTATCTTCTTGTTAGCTCAGGTCCATACAAACAGTTAAACAGTAATCAGTAAGCAGAACATAATCAAGAATACCTAAAATAGATAATTAATGAACACAGGTTGTAAAATAAAAGTACCTCTTCCTTCTTTTCTTACCTATTTAATCTCGATTCCATTAGAACATATATTATATTTGTTTGGTTGGTTGCCAGGTCGCTATATAACAATAAGTACCTAATCTCAGGAAAAGTTGTTTATGTTATTTAGCGAATATAAGAAGAAGTAGGGTTTAACAACCTTTTATGTAATTGGACACGGAATTAAGGAAGGACAAATTATCTGGCTCGGTTACATAGGTACTAAATATTCAGATTATAATTGCGCTTGTCCATACCAAACTTACGTAATCTGTTGGAAGCAAGAGCGACCAGTATAAAGAGAACTAACGAGACGTTATTGGGACGTTTTTACGTTTTAACTCGTTATTGGGACTATGGGGAATCGTTACGGGGACCCTTTTCCGTTATTGATACGGGTCTAGGTTTTCTGGTCGCTGAATGTTAGGGTCGGTGGGGGGACTGGTTCGAGTATAAAACGGGTGGAGGGGGAGAAAAGAAGGGATTGATTAGCACGACGCGGGACGGAGAGGACGGAAGAGCTTCGCTAATATTTAATTTAAAGTTCTGAGTGCTTGGATGGGGAATCAGGACCTATTGGGTGAGTATGCCTCTGCTGAACCAAGACCCCTTTAGTGCTGCTATTTTTATAGCAGTCCGGAATCTGAGTCTGGATTTCGGGTAGCAGAGTATCCTTTTATAATGTAGGCTGATAGGGCTTCTTTAGGAACTCGGGCAGGCAGTTAGGGCATGCAGCTATACTGTTTGTAGTCTCTCGGAATGTAGGGCTAGGGAGTTAGGGAGGGGTTCCTTTTGATGTGTTTTATTTTTTGTGTTGTGTTAAAAGGGGAATGTGCACGAATCAATTACATCTAACAATACAATTAGCTATTTGCTATCGTTCCTTAATGATTATGTACAGGCATTTGACCTTCCAACAAACATGAAAGCATTGTGACTATTTGCAGTGTAATCATGATTAAATTTTGAATTAATAACTCCAGGATGAAGTATCAAAGAAGTAAACCGTATTATGTTACTATAAAGTAATAATTAAAATTCGTGCACATATCCTATCAATTTACTTGAATTTTGATGTTATTTTGTGTAATAAATATACTGTGATTTGTCTTTTATTGACCTATATTTTATTGTTGTTTTGTGCAAAAGGGGAATATGTACATTTCATTACAATTAACAAAATATTTAATTCTATCCAATTATTATTTAATGTTACAAAAAAAAGCAAGATTAAAGTATAGAAATTAGACCTTCCAATCATCGAATAAGAATTGCAGTAAGCTTTAATTAATTTTGATCTAACTTGTTATATTTATTGATACAAGCTGGAATATCTAAAATATTAACCTCATAATCTCAATGTTGTAAAAATACTTATGTTGTACATATACCCTTTTAATAGCTCCACGGTAAGGTAAGTGGTTTTTGAAATTTAAACTGTGATATATTAATCTCATATTAGCAATTTCTGCCTTAGTTAGGAATATCATTTTAGTGCGACAAAATAGTTTAATAGAAACAATATGTTCAGACTTAAATTCAGTTATTGAAGTATCAGCCGAGAGGCAAAAATGGTCAGTAATTAATTGGTACAAAGAGACTGGAGGTAAACTCAGCTGAGACTTCTCCACTAGGATCAATCTAAGTAAGGCAGAAAATGTTTGAGAACTTCCTTGTGTGTCACCTTTATCCTTTTTAACATATAACCTTTACTACAAGAATTATTTATGAAAGGGGATTAGGAAGTATAATTAATAAATCTGGGATACCTGAAAAGAGTAAAAATATAGGAATACCAACATCTATGGTAATATTCTGGTATTTTATTCAGGAACCAATACATTGTTGTAGAACTTCATTCAGCAGCTGTTCATATATTTTCAAAATGCATTCAGGGTTAGGTACCATGTAGTAAGATTTAATTCCACAGATGCTCCTACATTTTCAATAAACAAGCAGAGTCCTGAAACAAATTGGTTAAATTATTTTCAAGTCATTTTAGGAGAAGGTTTCTAGTTATATATGCCTACCATAACAATTGTTTTAATAACGGGACCGTTTACATATTTAACTAGTAGATGTTATCATAGATAGTACATTATTTACTCATAAAAGCTATAGGTAATACCTAGCTCTAGTTTTCCCAAAGAAATAACATTAAGTACCATCTCAGATACCTTTAATTGAAACAATGATATTTATGGGCTTTTGAGTACTAAAACAAAACCAACAGGAAAGGGTTGTAGTTAACTTTCACGGAAAAGAGTTAAGCCTGAGATTCTGCATTCGGTTTGTAAGATTATTAATAACAAGGGGTTCCAATTTACAGTTAAATATTAAGTAGTTATTATAGCAAATAGGGGTTTTTATATACTTACATTTGACATTAGTAATAGTTGTATATCAGGAGACCACAAGGTCGAACGAAGGGTACAATTATTATTATGTATTCAGCGATACTGTGATTCGGTGCTTGTTTGATTCAAAACGTATAAATGGATTACTGAAATAAATTTGGGAGGTTATGATTCTTAAAATTAACCACGAAGTAATAGGTATTAACATACTTTCAGAAGAAGGTTTTATCAAAACATAAGTGCCTAGATATTATATTCATATGAAAGAAGCTATTTTTCGACAGTCGATTAAAAATATCTAGTCCATTAATAACACTATGTATAAAGGTTTTAGTTTGGTAGGTTGTTGAAATGTCCAAAGTGAACAAATAGGCATAGGGTATTTACTTATTGTAGGGCGAAGTAGAAATGCTTAACGAGTGTATTTACTAACCTGTACTGATGTTTCACTTAATCTTTTATGTGAAATCCAGGCGTGAATTAGAGTAGGGAACTTGCTTTGCTTGATTTGTGTCCGGGTGAATAGCGCTGAGTGTACCATCCAATTACAAGATATTCGTTAACGAAGTATAAGATTATTAAGTGGATTTTATTAAATGTATAGATTACATAAGTTAAGAGTCTACAGGTTATTTGAGGGTTTTAAGGTGAACAGTGGGGATAAGGCAAAGGGGTATTTTTTAATTCAGCCAAGCGGAACTCTTTATTTCCCGAGATCTAAAATTAGAATAAATTTAGGTAGTAATAACTTGATCGAAGATAAGCAGGTAGGAAGTAAATAGAAGGATAATTACCGAAATTTCATTAAAAAACTATTTGTTCAATAGTTTACGAGAAGTCTAAACAAAAAACCCAAAATAGACTAGTGCTTTATTTGATCATAGAATCCCTTAGTAGTCTGTGATTAGTTGCGTGTCTCACAGATTAAGTACAAGAACTTATTCTGTGGCGCGTCTATTGTACCTTCACAGACTATTGTAATGTACAGGTTTAAGGACTAGGCTTTTAGCCAATTTATATAAGTAGGAATAAATTATATAGTTATTTAGTTATTTGGCACTGCATACGTTCAGAAGTTTAGGGAACTATACATAATGTCAGTTCGATACTTGACCAAAGACTTAGAGTATTGGATACGATTAATTTTGCATCTCTTGCGTAAAGATATTTAGAGAAATACATTTGAGTCAGTTCAAATCTAGACCAAAGATTAATGTTTATATTATAATTATAAGAATTTAGTAGGTCTAATAATTAAAGAAATAAAGCTTTGAGTTCGAATTTAGGATAAGGCTAGCGAGGCTAGATTTTATAGTTGCGATTTTAGAATTTACATTATCGTTGGCAAATATTCATTGTGAATCCAACTTTAGGAGGCTGCGAATGTTGGATGTTGGATATTTATCTATGATTATGATGATTTTGTATGTAAGATTAAGTAAATGAAAATTATGATAAGTTTGTTATACCTAATTTAGGTTTTATAGAATAGTAATTATGAAGTTTACTTTAAATCGGTTCGGATCGTTATCAAAGATTTTGAGGTTAAATCATGTTTATATTTATAAGTAACTACAGGAAATAATGATACTGAGTTCAGAATTTGAATTGTGATATTGAGATTAATTTATATCTCTTAATAGCTTACAATCCAAGGGATTAATTATGAATCAGGTTCGAGGCTTGGTTTTATGTGATGTAATAACTACTTGTAGAGTTTGGAAGGAATTAGGAAATAAATTGTGTGAATACCTAGGATGCAATTACGAAGCGAACGTAATCGCTGACTAGTCGTTGTGAATCCGGCTTTAGGAAACCGTGAATGTCGTACGTTAAAATAAATCGCATGGATCGTGAAGTTAAAATCGATAGACAGGCTAGAATTAGGCATGTATGTATCAGTATGTAGAATTATATGTACGAGTATGTAGAAGGGAACTCTGGAGTTATTACTCAGTCGTATGAAATCGCGTATGTATGTTTGTTTGTCGTACCGTTCAGAATTTGGAGGTTTTATATGAAACCAATACTAGTTAAATCGCCTTGTGAAAAATGTGTCAGGAATTATATAAATAATTCATGATCAATATGTATGTAGTATGTTGGATACAATTTGGAGGGAACCAACACCTTAAATATTGCTCCCGTTACACTATAGGTAGATAAGACACGAATCGATAAAATATACTTATATGAAATTTTGAAAGGAGGCATTTAGACTTTAGGGAGAATGAGAGGTAGTTCGTTCATATTTGTTGGCAGTCCCAATATCGATAAATATGATTTAGGAATCAAGGTTAATTTATGATATAAATTAATAAGTACGACAGATGTTGATGAATGCTTTAATTACTACTGCTTAACGATAGTTATGTCAATGGATTGGCTAAAATATATATATAATAATAAGTAGTACGATGATGAATTTGTACATGCGGTCTTGGAGCTACGATTAGATCGTGTATACTAGATTTGCAGCTGGCGTAATTCCGACATTATGATCAAGCTTAGTTTGACTAAGCTTGTTTCTGTTTATTTTAAACAAAGAGCCATGTGATTTTTGTTCGTTCGTCTGTCTGTAAACGTTGGTATATGCAAACGGGAGTTATAAACAAATTATTATTTTATAAAAGGGGTTTTATGGATTATGATACGCCGACTTTATGAACAAGTTTAGTTTTACTAAGCCAGTTCCTGTTAATCTTAGGCAAAGAGCCATGTGATTTTGTTCGTTCGTCTGTCTGTAAAAGTTGGTATGTGTAAATGGAAGTTATAACAATTATTATTTCATAAAACCGGTTTATAGGGATTATGTTACAGTATATTTGGATTCGATCCATTGCTAAGGTAGCAAGGAGAGAATGAAATTTGGTATCAGAATGATTATATAATTTGAGTCCAAGTGAGATAGTGAGTGAAGTTCAATCACATTATTACAGGTTAACATTTCAGTTGGAAGTTTTTATTTCTATTTATAACGTTAAAGTCCGAACTATGGTATTTATAGATTAAAACCATAGATAAAGAAATTCTTACGTTTTTGGATTTGTTATATCGAAATATTGAGTCATTGAAAATATTTACAATACTTAATTAGTTGTCACGAATTCAGTGAAACAAAATTTCGAGTTTTACCTTTAAATGACTCCGGGCTGGTGGTATAAATTGAAGAATGCCGTGAATGCAGTGTTAATAAGTCGCATAGTTTGATATCGAGTTATTGTTCAATTATCATTTTAGTCAACATTTGGTTGTCAATTACAAACTAATGTAATGTAATATAAGAATTGGACAAATGATTCGCCCGTTACACGGGTGATAATTTAGCGGCAATTTATCGGCTCTTGGCTATGGAATGGGCGGCTGCTGCTTGCAGGGTCGACAATTCATAGTTGATCCGTATTGGGCTAGGTTGTCTCTTGGTGGACGTGGGTATTACAAAAGTCTCTTCTAAAGGGCGCTAGATCAGGTAGGAATCTTTGCCTAGTGGACCTGGATTCTTTTGGAGGCGCCCTCCCAAGTATAGGCTGTGGAGATGAGGCCCTTACTTCAAAGCTGTGGAAACGAGGCTGAGGTGGCATCCATTATGTACCAGCAAAAACTAGGTCCTTTGATTATGCTCTCGAATTTAGATGGCTTTAGGGGAGACTCACTAGATTTAATAATAGCGACATTATATCACCATCCCGGTTCAGTTCAACGCGGCCCTTGGGGTAGGATCTCTCTTGGGGAGACCTGACTAACCTACACAGACATTACTAACCTTGTAAGTGGGACAGCAACTCTTGCTTTGGGTGGAGCGGTGCCCCGTCAGGTTGTCGAGCCGCACAGGGGCAGGCGGATGATGCCTAAGTGTAATGGCTAGGAGGGGCCTGCCCTTCTCTTTGTATTTATTTACAAAAGGGACCCATAGGGAATTAGTTATCTCCTTCTGTTCCATTAATAAAGAAAACTTACATCTACATTAAAAGAACTAGCAGTTTCACAATCTATCTCACTTCGGATACGAAATTATGAAAGATTAATTGAATTGGAAGCTTAGAACTATAGTTATTAAGGTTAATAAACTGTAGGAAGTTTATACTAAATTGAGCTTTACTGTATGTGAAAGATTTATTATAATACTAGGACATTCGAACAACATTTCCTATTCAAACTTGAATAGATTAATAAGATGGGTTAAGTTAGTAACTTTGCTGACACATTAATATGTTTATCTTAGGTCGAACATATGGCATGGTTTATTATGGATGGATTCACACGGTAGGGAAATAAGAAAGATTGTAAGATGAATTGTTGAATCAAATATTATCTAAGTAAAGTTAGGTATTAGATTATAATGGAATATATAAAATTAGGTAGGTAATATACAGTAGAAGCCTTTGAATTAGTAAATTAAAGTTAATGTTTCCTAAACCTTTCCAACACACCTCGAGTATTCCTTAAACGAACTGGTTACACACGGGTTTAACTTGGGGTCCTACCTTTATATAACTAGATGATCACGCTGGCCAATTATTTTATAAGTAGATATTTATTTATTTATATTTATTTATATTTATTTATGTTATGCGACTCACTCTTGACTGCTGTGGGGTCGGTATCGTTACATTTGGTGCCGTGAGTGACCAGGATTAGATTCTGGGTCACTATGGCTAAATTTTAATAGGCTTTGGCTGGGTTTTATGGAGATCCGTAAGGAAATCTTATGAAGCTCGGTTCTAGCCTACATTTGATGTTCGTGAAATGGAGTGGGTCGAAAAAGGTGTGTTGGAGAGGTCATTTATTCTGTATTTGCTACTTCTGTCAGGTTTGAAATAAAATATCACACACACTTATTTTAATTTAATTTATTTGCGGTTATTCAGTAGGATTTATTAGGTTAAATAATGTTTGGTGTATTATCGTATAGGTATAAAGGATAGTAAAAACTTTCGAGTGCGGCTGATAAAGGGTTGGCAAAGTCTGGTTTAGATTGAGAAGACCAATGTTTACATGTCCCTGCAGCGGGAAGGTCTTTTAATTTGGGAAAATCCTATCAGCGCGATGTAGGAAATCACTTTACCGTTAAAGTGACTTCCATTGTGCGACTTAGAACTAATTACTTAAATAAGTGACTTTCTGGCCTTAGATCTTCCGTGTGGGGTTAGATGGCGTTAGTAGTCGACTGTTATAAAGAGTAATTATTAGACTCCCACAGACGATTTACAGGGTTAGATTATTTATAAAACTTGAAACTATAGTTAGGGATTAAACGGAAAAGGAAAGGCTAGTACAACTTAAAAAACGTTATAGAATTAGAGATTTTCTAGGTGGGGTTTAGGAATTAAAATAGTTAACTAATCTGGGGGGTGAGTTCACTTATGAATTAACTTTAAGGGAGTTTTAAGTAGGTTTAGGTTAAAATCCTTGTTTCTATACTAGTATTATAAGTGCGAGAGTGGACCCTGGTTGTTAGTTTGGTTGATGTGTTTTGCGGGAAAGCGGCTGTGCCGGTTTCGTTGGAATATATTGAAATTTGGGAGTTTAGCTTGGGTTCCGTCGAAGTTCATAGGCTACGCGATTCCCTCGAGATCCGTGGTAGACGAGGTTGCACGGATGAGGTCAGTTAGCAGTTCTTGTAAAAATTTGATAGGTTATAGCGGGTTTAAGGATTTAGTTAATTGTATGGTTAGGGGGGTGAACTTGAACCCTAGTCTAACCTATTGTTAGTTAAAGTAGTATAAGGTGTTAGTTTAATTGTTGTAAATGGATTAGCGCTTCATAGGTGTTTTAGAAATTAAAATATTACGTATTTCGGGGGGTGAACATTTGCTCGGAAAGTTCGCAAAGTATAGGTAGTTATAATTAAAATAAAGGTCGGTACTTATGAACAAATGATATATCGAATTTGGGTGGAATTCAGTTACTCTTGATTATTATAAGTAAAATACGGAAAATTAAGCACATTAGGTTTGCTTAAGTCTACTTTATCAGATGTAAACATAATATGTTGACTTAGGTATATCTATCCTATCTTTATATTAATTCTATGTTATGGTTACATGTACAAAACACAACTTATTATAATATAGGTTTAACTATGAAATTAGGGAGGTTAAAATTTAGTACGATAAACAGAAGGTTAGGTTAAATTAGGTTGGGATGCTAAACATTTTTTTTTATTACATATTTCAAAAGAATACATATATTTATTCAAAGACCATTATGGGGTACTTAACTTATTCAAAATATCTTACTCGTTTCATTATTTTAATAACCAGATATTGAAATACTATTATGGAAGTTGGGAAAATGAAATAGGTAAATCTTTCAATGTTGATCTTTATTAAACAATAACAATTTATTTCCCCGTTTTAATTGCCAAGAATGACCTTTATTTGGTTGAACAAAGAGTGGACGCTTATAAACTGTGTTAATTGTCTTAATTACTTTAGTACAATAGGTCACTATAGTTGTGGGAGAGAATTAATAAATTAGTATTAAGCATTAGGCTAGTCAGGTAGGTTGAATAGAGAAAGAAAAAAAAAAGAGTTTTATCCAATCTTTAAGGCTATAAATTTCGGTAAAGCATAGTAAATTATATTTTAGAGTTGAATGCGAATGCGCGGGAATAATTGACTGAATAAGTATAGCTGCTTGGATGTGTATAGGTATGTGTGTTGGACATAATGTTTGTTTGGGTTGAAGTGGGATTTACTTGTGATATTGAAAATATACAAATATGTATGAATTACATAAGTGTGTATGTAGGGTTGTAGTAGAAGATTTGTTGGATGGATGATAGGGAAAGTAAGGTGTCAAATTAGTAGCAAATAACAGTCTGAGTAGGTAAAATAGAAGTCGGCATAATTTAGATACTCGATCTGTAGTATCTAACTATATTGAGTAATAAAAGGGTCGTTGAATTTTTAATTGTACTAGGTAACTATAAAATAAGTATATCAACAATAGTGTATACTAACGCGGTAAGATAAAATTTATATTTTGGTTTTATTAGATTGACCACGAGGCACTCTAGAGAAAAAAATAAATAAAGCACAGTAAGGAAAAAAAAAAAAGAAGAGGATTTTAAGTTAAAGAATAGGTAGGAATGGGGAGGTATACATATTTATACATGGTTTGAATTTTGCGTTTATGTAGGAACCTATAAGTAGATTTGGTCTTATTAATTGTGCGTCTTCTACGAAATCCGAAAATTATTAAGGCCAAAGGGGGGTGATGTACTGACCCCAAGTCAGCCAGCATATGTATAAATATATAGATATATATAGGGTATAATTTTTTTTGTTTACATAATCATAAATTATATATCGTCACTTATTATAAATAGGAGGCTTAGGACTTGTCTGATCATATAAAGGTATAAATATGTTTACGAGAGATAATACTGGGTTTTTAAACAATAGAATAGGTCAGATGTGTACTAAATATTAGTACAATATGTCGACGTATTCAAATATATAAGTTATAAAGCTTAAAACATATAAATGGCAGAATGGTGATATGAAAAACCACTTTGGTACTTTGTCGCTTTAACGTTATGTTTAAACTACTATATTAATTTGTTAGAAGCGTTGGGGCGACAGGGTACAGTTGCGTTGCGGCTATATTTAGCGAAATAAAGTAGGGTAGTTATAAAGCCTAAACCAATTAACTGGCGAGGCGGCGATAAGAATAGACGCGTTGGTGCTTTGTCGCTTTAACGTTATGTTTGAACTGTCATACTAATTTGTTACGGGAATCAGAGCGATAGGGTACGATGATGTTGTTTGCTTGTAAGAAAATAAAAGAAGGTAGTTAGAAAGAGTGGGATTATGCGGGTATAGAAAGTTATTATGGATATGCCTTGACAAAATCGGGTTATACATTTATCGTTTACTTTTATAAAGCTTGAAATAATTTATAACAATATTAAAGATTGAAAAAAAGGAAAGATGAATGGTTAAATAATCGTAGGAGCATATAAAAATATCCGTGGTATCTTCTTGTTAGCTCAGGTCCATACAAACAGTTAAACAGTAATCAGTAAGCAGAACATAATCAAGAATACCTAAAATAGATAATTAATGAACACAGGTTGTAAAATAAAAGTACCTCTTCCTTCTTTTCTTACCTATTTAATCTCGATTCCATTAGAACATATATTATATTTGTTTGGTTGGTTGCCAGGTCGCTATATAACAATAAGTACCTAATCTCAGGAAAAGTTGTTTATGTTATTTAGCGAATATAAGAAGAAGTAGGGTTTAACAACCTTTTATGTAATTGGACACGGAATTAAGGAAGGACAAATTATCTGGCTCGGTTACATAGGTACTAAATATTCAGATTATAATTGCGCTTGTCCATACCAAACTTACGTAATCTGTTGGAAGCAAGAGCGACCAGTATAAAGAGAACTAACGAGACGTTATTGGGACGTTTTTACGTTTTAACTCGTTATTGGGACTATGGGGAATCGTTACGGGGACCCTTTTCCGTTATTGATACGGGTCTAGGTTTTCTGGTCGCTGAATGTTAGGGTCGGTGGGGGGACTGGTTCGAGTATAAAACGGGTGGAGGGGGAGAAAAGAAGGGATTGATTAGCACGACGCGGGACGGAGAGGACGGAAGAGCTTCGCTAATATTTAATTTAAAGTTCTGAGTGCTTGGATGGGGAATCAGGACCTATTGGGTGAGTATGCCTCTGCTGAACCAAGACCCCTTTAGTGCTGCTATTTTTATAGCAGTCCGGAATCTGAGTCTGGATTTCGGGTAGCAGAGTATCCTTTTATAATGTAGGCTGATAGGGCTTCTTTAGGAACTCGGGCAGGCAGTTAGGGCATGCAGCTATACTGTTTGTAGTCTCTCGGAATGTAGGGCTAGGGAGTTAGGGAGGGGTTCCTTTTGATGTGTTTTATTTTTTGTGTTGTGTTAAAAGGGGAATGTGCACGAATCAATTACATCTAACAATACAATTAGCTATTTGCTATCGTTCCTTAATGATTATGTACAGGCATTTGACCTTCCAACAAACATGAAAGCATTGTGACTATTTGCAGTGTAATCATGATTAAATTTTGAATTAATAACTCCAGGATGAAGTATCAAAGAAGTAAACCGTATTATGTTACTATAAAGTAATAATTAAAATTCGTGCACATATCCTATCAATTTACTTGAATTTTGATGTTATTTTGTGTAATAAATATACTGTGATTTGTCTTTTATTGACCTATATTTTATTGTTGTTTTGTGCAAAAGGGGAATATGTACATTTCATTACAATTAACAAAATATTTAATTCTATCCAATTATTATTTAATGTTACAAAAAAAAAGCAAGATTAAAGTATAGAAATTAGACCTTCCAATCATCGAATAAGAATTGCAGTAAGCTTTAATTAATTTTGATCTAACTTGTTATATTTATTGATACAAGCTGGAATATCTAAAATATTAACCTCATAATCTCAATGTTGTAAAAATACTTATGTTGTACATATACCCTTTTAATAGCTCCACGGTAAGGTAAGTGGTTTTTGAAATTTAAACTGTGATATATTAATCTCATATTAGCAATTTCTGCCTTAGTTAGGAATATCATTTTAGTGCGACAAAATAGTTTAATAGAAACAATATGTTCAGACTTAAATTCAGTTATTGAAGTATCAGCCGAGAGGCAAAAATGGTCAGTAATTAATTGGTACAAAGAGACTGGAGGTAAACTCAGCTGAGACTTCTCCACTAGGATCAATCTAAGTAAGGCAGAAAATGTTTGAGAACTTCCTTGTGTGTCACCTTTATCCTTTTTAACATATAACCTTTACTACAAGAATTATTTATGAAAGGGGATTAGGAAGTATAATTAATAAATCTGGGATACCTGAAAAGAGTAAAAATATAGGAATACCAACATCTATGGTAATATTCTGGTATTTTATTCAGGAACCAATACATTGTTGTAGAACTTCATTCAGCAGCTGTTCATATATTTTCAAAATGCATTCAGGGTTAGGTACCATGTAGTAAGATTTAATTCCACAGATGCTCCTACATTTTCAATAAACAAGCAGAGTCCTGAAACAAATTGGTTAAATTATTTTCAAGTCATTTTAGGAGAAGGTTTCTAGTTATATATGCCTACCATAACAATTGTTTTAATAACGGGACCGTTTACATATTTAACTAGTAGATGTTATCATAGATAGTACATTATTTACTCATAAAAGCTATAGGTAATACCTAGCTCTAGTTTTCCCAAAGAAATAACATTAAGTACCATCTCAGATACCTTTAATTGAAACAATGATATTTATGGGCTTTTGAGTACTAAAACAAAACCAACAGGAAAGGGTTGTAGTTAACTTTCACGGAAAAGAGTTAAGCCTGAGATTCTGCATTCGGTTTGTAAGATTATTAATAACAAGGGGTTCCAATTTACAGTTAAATATTAAGTAGTTATTATAGCAAATAGGGGTTTTTATATACTTACATTTGACATTAGTAATAGTTGTATATCAGGAGACCACAAGGTCGAACGAAGGGTACAATTATTATTATGTATTCAGCGATACTGTGATTCGGTGCTTGTTTGATTCAAAACGTATAAATGGATTACTGAAATAAATTTGGGAGGTTATGATTCTTAAAATTAACCACGAAGTAATAGGTATTAACATACTTTCAGAAGAAGGTTTTATCAAAACATAAGTGCCTAGATATTATATTCATATGAAAGAAGCTATTTTTCGACAGTCGATTAAAAATATCTAGTCCATTAATAACACTATGTATAAAGGTTTTAGTTTGGTAGGTTGTTGAAATGTCCAAAGTGAACAAATAGGCATAGGGTATTTACTTATTGTAGGGCGAAGTAGAAATGCTTAACGAGTGTATTTACTAACCTGTACTGATGTTTCACTTAATCTTTTATGTGAAATCCAGGCGTGAATTAGAGTAGGGAACTTGCTTTGCTTGATTTGTGTCCGGGTGAATAGCGCTGAGTGTACCATCCAATTACAAGATATTCGTTAACGAAGTATAAGATTATTAAGTGGATTTTATTAAATGTATAGATTACATAAGTTAAGAGTCTACAGGTTATTTGAGGGTTTTAAGGTGAACAGTGGGGATAAGGCAAAGGGGTATTTTTTAATTCAGCCAAGCGGAACTCTTTATTTCCCGAGATCTAAAATTAGAATAAATTTAGGTAGTAATAACTTGATCGAAGATAAGCAGGTAGGAAGTAAATAGAAGGATAATTACCGAAATTTCATTAAAAAACTATTTGTTCAATAGTTTACGAGAAGTCTAAACAAAAAACCCAAAATAGACTAGTGCTTTATTTGATCATAGAATCCCTTAGTAGTCTGTGATTAGTTGCGTGTCTCACAGATTAAGTACAAGAACTTATTCTGTGGCGCGTCTATTGTACCTTCACAGACTAT
>CASGFW010000232.1:0-42369 GCA_949316455.1 Acleris holmiana
CGGGGATATTTTTGTTAGCGGCACTTGTAAGGGATTCGACTAATCTATCGTGGCACTCAAGAGCGTTGTTAGGTGATACCGGGGGGAATTCACTGACAGCGGAATCTGTATCTACAGCATATTTGACCCAATCAGCTTTGGTAAGGCGGAATCGAAGAGTAGCAGACGTAATTGAAGGTGGAGTAAAAGAAGAAGGGGCAGAGATAGGAATAGGAAGGTGGTCGTTGCCATACGAGTCCAGCAAAACAGACCAAGACAGTAAAGAAGCGAGGTTGGGGGAACATAAAGATAGGTCGACTGCGCTCGTGTTTAGACCGGGAGCTGTCCTGTGTGTCGGTGAGCCGTCATTAAGAAGACATATATTTTTCTCCTCCATTAGGTCCACCAGATCACAAGCCAGGGAGTCACAGTCTGAGCTTCCCCATAGAAAGTGATGACAGTTAAAATCACCCAAGATTAGAAAAAAACCCGAAAGGGCAGAAAAAAAGGGTTCAAGTTCGGAGATTAAGACTGAGCGGGGTTCTGAAATATAAATGGAAAGCACACAAATATCTAAAATTTTAGCTGCGACTGCATTTACTTCTGGAGGAATTGGTGGAAGAGCTAAGCGACTAAAAGTAACAGATGATGTCCCCTCTGTCATTCCGGAGACACACGTATCCCGGAACTCGGAATCGGGAATCCGGGACCAACCATGTCTTCGAGATGGCAAAGACGGTGGAATCATATAAATTAACCATGTTATATATTTCATGTAACTTGGGACGGAGGCTGTGACTATTCCACTGAATCATGTTGAATGTTAACCACATTTAAAAGAACTCTCAGTTTATCGACAACGTTGGACGGTATAGGGAAGTCGTTAATTTTTGTGAACATATTAATAAGCAGTGAGAGCATGACCTCGATTAAATTGGCATTAGGAGCAGATTGAGACGGGTCATGAGCTGACAAAGAGGCCTGCAAAGCTACCCCATTGGCAGGTGATGCAGGGTTGCGCTGACCAATAATAGCCTGATGGGCTACTCGGTCATAACCCTGGGATAGAGGTTGACGAGGGGATTTGGGGGTGTATGTGGTTTTTCGGTAGCTTTGAGTCGAAGAAGGTTGACCAGGGGAGGCAGGGGAAGGGGAAGAAGTGATGCGCTGAGTATTAGGAGGGATAACGGGAGCAAACAAACTCCTAGCGGCATCTGAATATGAACGCCTAACTGTTGGGAATCTTTCTGAGGCCTCAGAGTATGGGATGTTCTCTTGGGTCATGGTAACCTTAATAGCTTTTTGACGTCCTTGCTTTGGGCAAGTTTGGCTCGTAGCAAAGTGTCGGCCTGAGCAGAACAGGCATGAAGCCAACTCTTCCTGTACGTTGCAACTTCTTCCAATATGGTCTTTAGAACATTTAAAGCAGCGAGGTTTCGATCTGCATTGGTCTGCCACATGTCCGAACCTGCAGCAACTACGGCACTGAATGGTGGGTAGCTGGTAAGTCTCAACCGTGATAGAAGTGTAAAGGCCTAGCAGGCAGGACCTGACCGCTAAATGTCAAAACAACTGTCCCTGTGGAAACCCATTCTATAACCCCCTCCCTGTGGATTTTTCCAATTCAGTCTTCTTGCTTTCAGTACTTCACCACAACCAGGTGGCAATTCCACTGTTTGTACAAACTCATCCATGGAAAAATCTGTTGGGATTCCTCGGACAATGCCCATTCAGGTAACGTTGAAATTTGGAATGACTCCACAAATTGCTTTGCAGCCAGCAGCGGATCACTCAGAAAAGAATTTGCAGAGTCTCCAGATTTGAATTCTATGGAAATCTTATTCCTGCCTACACTTTTAATTCCCTCTCTTACTATGTTTTGGACTTTGCAATTTACCATAACTTGGCCAAACTTAATGGGGTTTAACGTCGTCCCAGCCGCGGGATGGGAGTCCGATCGAGAAACATGAACCAAATAGGGTCCCGCATCAACATTACTGTATTTTTTGGTCTCAGTTAGACTCGGGTGAGAAAATATATGTTGCACTGCGGTCGACGGAGCCCTATTCAGGAGCTTTGCTGGCTCTTGGACATCGTCCCGCGGATGGAGGTCTTTTATTATTGCGTCTATCCGTCTCCGCTTGCTCGCCAGTGAAGATATCTTCCGACATGTCGATTGGCGAGCAATCGGAAGCCGCCATTTCAGAGCTATTCTGTATGTCGGGAGGTTTAGGAGGAATTTGGGCCATAGTTAGTTAAAGCTATGGTTAGCAGCACACAATACAGTTAAAACACTTACTGCTACAGCAGACAACACCCAGGAGCACAACAAAACCTCAACAAAAACACAAAATTTTGATCGTCAATCTTCGCACACGTGCTGTCACCAAGGAGCCAAGCGGCGAAAAAAACATGTAGTAGGTACAATTTAACTCTGTTGATAAGCAAGTTTTCACTAATTGAGGTATGGGAAACAATCTTTGGCATTCCCGGAAAGTTGTAATCCTTTCTATGGATGTGTCAGCACTTAGTATTTAAATCTCTATACAAAACCGGGTTTTAACACAGGCTCTTGTACCTTTTTAGACCTTGGCATAATTTAACTATCCGGCAATTAAATATATTAAGTACTAGGTTAATGGTAGTCAAATACGATAAGTGGGATTTGTAGGCAATTTCATGTAAAATAAGTGACCACCACGTATGTATAATCGCTGCATTTAACGACACTTTCCTCGGATCCGTATACAACTTGTGTGGCCATAAATAAAGTCCTTTTTTTACCACCTTGCCATAATTATTGCGTTGATTACAACGGTGATACTGCAAAAAAGCAATTTGGTTAGTCAACTAGACTGATTAGATATAATAAATATCAGGGGACAATCTCACACAAATTGATCTAGTCCCAAACTAAGCTCTAGGCTTGTACTATGGGTACTAGACAACGATAAACATACTTATATAGAGAAAATACATACTTAAATATACTCGTATAGAAAACATCCAAGACTCAGGAACAAATATTCGCGCTCATCACACAAATATCTGCCCTTACCGGGATTTGAACCCAGGACCGCTGGCTTCGGAGGCAGGGTCACTCCCAACTAGGCCAACGTGTCGTCTAATATAATAGTAGATTACTTATTCCGTAATTTTTAATTTGGATTCAGCTATAGTATTGTAAATTGTCGCTCTAACATTTTTAATTTTAATACAATAGGCTGTCAGCTGTCAGGTTGGGTGACATAAGGATTTTTGTTTTAATACATTTCACTCAAGTCGTTCCAAGCCAGCTGTCAACTTTAAAAGTTTGATTATTTCAATTCAAAATATAGTTTAGTAAAAGTATATTGTTTTAAATAATTAATTTCGAATTGAGAACACTCTTTTATAATAATATTTGTTCATCAATTTATTTCTTTTTAAGTTGGCCTAACAAAATGATCGGAAACCATGTGCGGTTTATCCGCCAAAATACGTTTATGCGGTTCGGCTGCCATCGTTGAATACTTATTCTATGAATAATTGTGGACTTTTGTTGTAAAATTCAAGACGAAATAATTAAGTAGGTAAGTATACTGAAACTCCCGAAATGTAAAACAGACCGTGTTGATAGAAATTGACTGTCTGTATCACGTGTTGGTACATAGTTTCTAATTTTTATGGTACTCTAATTATTGAATAACAAGAGACAGTCTCAGAACTATTTTATCAACTTTTATCAATAACTCGTCCTTTCAAAATTACACTCGGCAGAGCGTGCCGAAAAACGCTCAGATAAATGCCCGTAGGTATACCGGGTGTACAATCCAAATGGGTCAGTATGGAGAAGTCGGAAACTATGACAGATAGCGAGATCTGTTCTTAGGAACCATGACGTCGATTTTAGATTTAATAATAATTACATTCAAACTTTTTTATTAACTCTCATATATAACCGGGAATCGAACCTGGTCAAAATCAATGTGTATAAATTCTGCAAGTCACAAGAAGCACAACAAAATTGAAATATTAAAAATATATATTTTTATTTTTATTACCTGTCTCGAAAATTTCAATATGAATGTTCAATAACTTATTGAAATTTTCGAGGAAAGATTATTGTGTCCAGTTCTTGCTTAAACTGGCCGTACATCCCTGGTCACCAACTGGTCAACCAACTGGCGATCATCATGTCACCATCGTCGTTAATCAGCCTGCCAAATCAAAAATCTCTTAAAGATAGTCTATGATATTGAGCTAGGCCGCAGGATCAGAACTAAGGGCATTGAAGGAGCGATTAAATAAAAGGCAACATACAGATAGCTGATATGCACAGTCTTATTGAGATATAGTGTGCCAAAAAGAGATAGTTCTATAACTACAGCTACGCTAAATTTCTTAACAATCACTCCATTCTTAAGATGCAACACCGCCGTAAGCTTCATCTGGCCTGTATTCTTTTCGGAGTACTTAAACACAAAGCTCCAATGTATCTTTTCACAAAGTTGTTACATGCGTCTTGCAATGGATCGCGCGGTACTCGACAATGCGCTATACAGCTGTTAACGCCTCGTCATGCCTCGGGCGCCTTTCGAGGTAGTTTCCGCTATACAGCAACTAAATGCTGGAACAACATCCCACCACCGATTAGGAACCTGCAAAGTTTACATAGTTTTAAATGTAATTTAAAAAAATATTTGCTTGATCACCAATATAATCAGGAACCATTAAAGCATGACACTAGCGGAATATGATCGATATCTATGTAAGTACATACCTGAATGTTATGTCCCACGAGCTTTGCATTGTATGTTGTAATACGTTTTTATCTCGTTTGCTATAAATATTTGACTCTAATTCTTATTGCTTTGTACTTGTTGTTTTGTCTCAGCAGTGTTAATTAATAATAATATATAATACTTAATTGTACCGTTTTCTGCAACGTAGCGATTACTCTCTCTTTGGTTTTGTGTTGTGCTGTTAGTTATTATCTTCGTAGTTGCACAGACAGATCATACGGCTCATAGTTGTTATTAGTCATATTAATTAGTATTAGTATGACATGTTGTTGTGCGCTTAGGCATCGCCACCCGCCACAGATTAGATATTAAATTGGATCACCATAGACAGGGTAATGTTACAGTCATACTTTTTTATTTTCTTTTTGTTCCATTATTTGTTTTCTTTTATTCTGATACTATTATAGGTTTTATTTTTTATTATTATCTGTTGTTTAAATGAACTTATTTTAAATGTTTTTTTGTTTTTTTGTGTCACTTTCCGTGCTGTCACCGAGCGGTCCTAACGGAAGATCAGCGCTGGTATAACCGCCAGCACATGCTGAGTTAGGACCGTTTCACAACAACTGTTCTTTTTCTGTATATTATATTTTATTTGTTATTGTTGTGTTGTTGTGAATAAATGTATTTTCTTTCTTCTTTCTTTCTAAAATGTCATGGTCGCACACTATTGCATATACAGGGTGTTTGGTAAATAGTGGATAACCCGAATAGGGCTGATAGAGCAGCTCATAAGCTATCGATTTAACCCCCATATATATTCAGCAATTGTTAATAGTTTCCGAGATATTGGTCATTTTAATCGGATTTTTTGTCATTTTTCCTTATGTCCGTGTTACGAAAAACCCCTAAGTTGTAACGAAACGTTTAGCGACATCTATTGCGTACGTGTGAATCTACCACACTTTTTCGATAATATGTAGTAGCCGTTTTAGTGCAAACTGGAACGTGACCGTAAGGGTGACAGTTCTTAGTTTTGACGTCTGTCAACTATCAGTCTTTTTTTTCTCGCCGAGGCTTCTTGGTGACAGCACGTGTGCGGAGTTTGACTAGCGAAATTTTGTTGTGTTACAGTGAAATAATAGTTTTGTTGTGTTCCTGTGTGTTGTCTCCGGGTGTTCGGTATCGTTATTAATTGTTATTGTTCGCTAATTAACTAAGCTTGGGCCAATAATGGCCCATATCCCTCCCAAACCCCCCGACTTACAGACGGTAATGGCGGTTCCTGATGGTTCTCCAATGAATGTGTCGCAAGATATGTTTTCTGGGGAGCAATTGGAGACTGAAAGACGTATTAACAAAAGACCCCATCCCCAGGACGACGTTCAAGAATCCCCAAAGTTGCAAAATAGGGCTCCGTCAGCTGCAGTCCAGCATGTTTTTATTCACCCTAGTCTCACAGAGACTAAAAAATATAGTGAGACAGACGCGGGACCCTTCCTCGTTCACGTCTCCCGCTCGGAATCGCATCCGGCGGCTGGCACTACACTTAACCCGATCAAATTTGGCCAAATGATGGTTAATAGTAAGGTGCAAAATATTATGAGGGACGGAATTAAAAGTGTAGGCAGAAATAGAATCGCAATTGAATTTAAATCCGCTGATTCAGCTAACTCATTTTTAAATGATCAATTACTTGCTTCAAAAAACTTTGTTGCGGTTATTCCCACATTCAATATTACCCGTATGGGTATTATTAGAGGAATTCCTACAGACTTTTCTATGGAAGAGTTTGTGGAATCAATTGAAGTTTCAAGCGGTTGTGGTCAAGTTCTCAAGGCGCGCAGACTAAACCGTAAAATTCACAAGGAAGGCGTTATTGAGTGGGTCCCCACAGGGACTGTGGTTCTGACTTTTAGCGGGCAAGTCCTGCCAGCCAGGATTTATAGTCATTTCACCTCTATTGTTGTAGAAACTTATCAACTCCCTACAATCCAGTGCCACAGTTGCTGTAGGTTTGGTCATGTGTCAGACCAATGCAGGTCTAAACCTAGGTGTTTTAAATGCTCAAAGGAGCATATAGGTAGGAGCTGCACCATTCCAGACGATCAGGCTTTGTGCCTACTTTGCTCAGGCAGTCACTTTGCCACTAGCCAGTCATGTCCAGAACATTTGAGACAAAAGGCAATCAAAGTAACCATGTCGCAGGAAAACATTCCTTATTCGGAGGCCTCGGACAGGTTCCCTCCAGTCAAACGGACTTATGCAGATGCCACTAAAACTATGTTTGCCCCAGTAAGTCTGCCTAGCTCGCAACGCTCCGTCACCCCTCACCGAATCTCTTCTGATCTTCCTAGTCCCCCCACCCAAGGCTACCGCAAAACAGTATATACTCCCAGATCACCTCGTCAACCTTTACCTCAAGGTTATGATCGCGCTGCCCACCAGGCAGTAATTGGTCAAAGAAACCCTCCTTCCCCAGCAAATGGGGTGGCCCTTCAGGCCCCATCCCGGGAATCTTCCCAGTCCCCTCCCAATGATAATTTAATAGAGGTCATGCTTTCTCTCCTCATTAATATGTTTACCAGAATGAATGACTTCCCAATACCGTCCAACGTTGCCGATAAACTTAGAGTTCTCCTTAATGTTGTTAACATTCAACCTGATCCAATGGAATAGTCATAGTTTACGCCCTAAAGTTCACGAATTATTTCAAATGATTAACTCTTATGATCCTGTCGCCTTTGCCATAGCGGAGACTTGGCTTGTCCCGGATTCCCGATTTCGGGTTTCGGGATATGTTTGTCTCCGGGATGACAGAGCTGACGGTTACGCAGGTGCAGCTCTTCTTATCAAATCTTCTATTACTTTTAGCCGTCTAGCTTTACCTCCAATCCCTCCAGGTATTAATGCAGTTGCAGCCAAAATTAACGATTTATGTGTACTTTCCATTTATATTTCAGACCCGCGCTCGATTGTGATCTCGGATTTGCAACCTTTTTTTTCCGCCCTTTCGGGTTCCTTCCTTATTCTGGGCGACTTTAACTGTCATCACTTGATGTGGGGTAGCCCTGACTATGACTCACTGGCCTGTGATCTCGTTGACCTGATGGAGGAGCAAAACATCTGCCTCCTTAATGACGGATCTCTAACGCGCAGAACGGCCCCTGGTCAGAACGTGAGTGCTGTTGACCTTTCATTGTGCTCCCCTAACCTTGGATCTCTACTCTCATGGTCTGTATTGCATGACTCCTATGGTAGTGATCACCTTCCTATTTTAATTTCTCATCCTTCTTCCTTCTGTCAACCCAAATCATCGTCTACTACAAGGCGATATCGCCTAAATAAAGCGGATTGGGACAAATTTGCAGAAGACATTGATTCTGCCGTCAGTGAGTTTCCTCTGGTTTCATCAGACAACGCTCTAGAATGCCACGATAGATTGGTGGACTCGCTAAAAGTAGCTGCTGACAAAAATATCCCTACTAAAAAGGCAGGCAAAACTTATAGGCCATCTCCTCCCTGGTGGGATTCTGAATGCACTGACATGATTCGTCTTAGACGGGAGGCTGAGGAGTCATACTGTCTTTGTATGTCCATGGAAAACTTCCTTATTTTTAAAAAAAGGGCTGCTATGGCTAAACGTTTCTTTAAAAAGAAAAAAAGACTGGGATGGTTTAGTTTTTGCCGAAGTATATCCCCTCGTACTCCTGCAACTTTGCTATGGAAGGCAATTAAGTGCTTCCGAGGGTCCTTTTCCACTTGTGATCCTTCTAGTAATGACTCTTCTGGTTGGCTCAAAGCCTTTATTGATTCCCTGTCTCCTTCTTCTGCCCCTAATCTAAACTCCCTTCCTTCCTCTTACTCTGTAAATTCCCCTTTAAGCAGATTTGACGAACCATTCTCAATGCTTGAACTGCTGGCTTCTTTGGACCATCTTCGCCATTCAGCTCCAGGTCCAGACAACATCCCCTACTCCTTTTTAGTTCACTCTGGTCAAAACACTAAGACTTTGTTTCTGGAACTTGTTAACCAATTTTTCGAATCAGGTTTTGTCCCGAACTCATGGAAAAATCAATTAGTTATCCCGATCCGAAAACCAGGTAAGGACCCGTCTATATCTACCTCTTACCGCCCTATTGCCCTCTCTTCCTGCCTGCTCAAAATTGTAGAACATATGATTAAGAAAAGGCTTGAGTGGTTTGTGGAGAATAAAGGGGTTTTGTCAACGAGTCAGTTTGGTTTCCGTCGAGGTATGGGTACCATGGACAGCCTCTCAATTCTTACTACGGATATCAGAATCTCACTAACCAGAAACGAGTTCCTTGTTGGGGTTTTCCTGGACGTCTCATCTGCCTATGATAATGTGATGCTCTCCTTACTCAGGGAAAAACTATTCCAGCTGAGTCTGCCTGAGAAGCTGATTCATTTCACGTGCAACACTTTGATGGAAAGATCCGTAGAAATTAGGCATCGTGACTCTCTTTCCCCTCCCCGACTTATTTGGAATGGCCTTCCACAGGGATCGGTGCTTAGTCCCCTCCTGTATAGCATTTATACCCACGATTTGGAAGAATCTGTTATTCCGTTCTGTAATGTCCTACAGTACGCGGACGACCTTGCCCTATACGTTTCCTCAGGTTCTATTGAAATTGCAGCTAACTGTCTCAACCAAGCTTTGTTCTACCTGGGGGAGTGGCTCTCTGCCCATGGCTTGTCTTTATCCGCTTCCAAAAGCAATGTCGTTATATTTACCAGGAGGAGAGCTATTCCCCCAGTGGAAATAGCGTACAATGATGAATTGATTCCAGTTACTAACAAGGTGAAATTTCTTGGAGTTACCTTGGACTCTCGACTCACGGCGTCCCCACATATAAATTTTATTGTGCAAAAATGTCAGTCCAATATTAATATTCTTCGTTGCCTGTCAGGTGTGTGGTGGGGATCTCACCCGTTCTCGCAAAAAATGCTGTACAATGCGCTAGTTAGGAGCATTTTGGATTATGGATCCTTTATTCTAGAACCATGCAGCAAAGTTGCTCTTAAACGAATGGACCGAATTCAATTTCAGGCTCTAAGGCTTATATTGGGAGCTATGAAATCTTCTCCAACAAATGCTCTCCAGGTAGAAGCCCTTGATCCTCCCCTATCCCTTCGTCGGCAATTCCTCTCAGACAGATTCCTATATAGAATTTCCCAAGTCTCTGATCACCCCCTTCTCCCCAAACTTCAGTTACTATCTGGTCTCATAGTAAATAACAATTTCTGGGCAAATAAAACTCCTCCTTGTTTGATAAACAGCTGCCGTAAATTTAATAGCCTTCCCCATCCTTCCTTTTCCTGCTCGCTGTTTCCTCTTTTTTCTACTCCTTTCGATGCCTTATTATTTCAACCCAAGATTATTTTGGATTTTGGTTTATACAAGAATCATCCCGGCGCTAATTCTGTTTTTAATAATTTAATTAATAAAGACTGGCTTGACTGGACGACTGTCTTTACGGATGCGTCTAAACTCTCAAATGATAGTCCAATTGGAGCCGCGGTTTGGATCCCGAAATTTTCTATCATCTTGAGTTTTAAATGTCCCCCTCAAGCATCAGTTTTTACGGGTGAATTGGTATCAATTTTAGAAGCCATTAAATTCATTAATTCTCATAGTCTGACCAAGTCAATCATCTTTTCCGACTCTTTAAGTGGTTTACAAGCTATTAAGGCAAACCAGTTCGCCTCAAAGAATCTTTACCCGTTGGTCCTGCTCATTAAACAGTCCCTATTTGATTGTCATCTTAGGAACATTGAGGTGGCATTGGCATGGATCCCTAGTCATTCGGGGATTTGTGGCAATGAGTCTGTGGATTCTCTGGCAAAGGAGGCTATTCAAACCGGCATATTGGATCATTACTATTGCTTCTCGCACGACCTCTCATCTTTGGCTAAGTTTGATCTCGACTCTGACTGGCAGAGTAGTTACGAGCGCTCTAAATCAACCAAGGGGCGTCATTACTGTGATATCCAGCCGACCATTCCATCAAAACCTTGGTTCTCTTACTACCGGTTAGTTGATAAGCAGACAACATCAGTTATATGTAGACTACGCATTGGACACACATGCACTCCTCATCGCCTGCACAGGTTGGGTATTATACAATCCCCTACATGTGCATGCGGTCGTGAGGATGGTACCACGGACCATATTTTTTTTAATTGCCCTAACCGGTCCGTTGCTTTTTACGATATTCTCCCAGTCTCTATCCCGAAACCAATTAACTTCAAATCTCTTCTCTTCCTTGCATTTTCAAACAAAAAAATTCTAAAAAAGCTTATTCAGTATGTTCATTCCCAAAACATCAAACTTTAAATGTCTGTTTGTTCTGCTTGCTTGTGTGTTGTTATAGTGTGTTTGTGTTGTCTTCATCTAGTGTTTGTCCTTCACAGGTTCTGCAATAAACACCTCCATCTCTCAGTTTTCGGACCCACCTTTAACACTGGTCAAACATTATATATGCTGTGCTGTTGTCAAAGCTAGTCATTGGCAGTAATGGTCGCCCACTAGTAGTGACCGATTGCCACTATCTCAAAAATTGGATTGGATTGGAACTATCAGTCAACGTAAAGCGTCTGCGATGGCTGGTGATACCAATTTATTTTCAAAACTGAATCGGAGTAGATCGGAGGTTTTCCGTCCTCCATGAGTTTGTTATACTCAAATTTGGAGCAGCCACTTTAGGTAAGATTGAAAACAAAGGATAGTTGTGAGCTGCTGGAAATTTCGTAAAGTCATAACCTCGTGCTTCTTTGCAGGATAAGAAATAGTTATTATATTGTTGATACCAGACTATCACTGAGGCTTGCATACTACAGCAACACAGGTGAGTACTGTTAAGGTCTTCCTGGTTTCTTACCTGTTTTGTCAGGTTAGATATTTAAAGTGATGATTTTATTTCAGTCACGACACGTGCACAAACGCGCCGTGTAAATTTTTCTATTGGGATTGGGAAACGGAATAATATCCGGATTCAACGGGTGAGTGTTTGAAACCTTTCTACAATCCCTGTTAGACATTTTTAACCAGAGTTTTAGGGAACGCCTGCTAAAGCTCCTTTGTATTTTCAGGTGGGACTTTACAAACATTAAGACTTTTAATACATTTAAACATTTATACAACAACAAGACATCATGGCACAGACATGACCTTTTATATATGTCGAGCAACTCAGGATTATATCATAACAACTTAAAGAAGCTCAGGAAGCTTCCTATTTGCAACACTTCGGAAATAGAACAGTAGGAGCCGTCGAGGCAAGTTCATCTGCACACCAGTGCGAAGGGAAACCCTCAGTGTGGCAGACTGTTAAGGTTTGAGCGGCCCTCCCGTAAGTTCTATGTAAACTATAGTGTTAATCCTTCAGTACATAACGCTTACTGATCCACGTTAAATTTACCAAGACTCGAATCGTGATACACGACCCTGTCTCTCTGTCTGTCATGGTGTGAGTCATTTTAAGTACTAAAACAAATGGAATAAAGAACCACACACCATTGACAGATGAGTTTCATTTCCTTTTCAATCAACCTTGCTTTTCTCTAGTACATCAAGTGCTATAGAGGTTTGATAACTTCTTTCTTCTGTATACTCTTTGAGTTTCGCTTGTAAAGCGATACCTACATAAAATATATCTTTTCTGTATACTCCTTGATTGAGCTAGCCTGTGCTATATACTGAGAGGAACATCCTCCTACTCACAATCGAGCGTTACAAAGTTCATGTATTAATTCAATTTTTTTTTCGTTGTTTCTTGCATGGTTAGAATCACTATGAACTATGGAAGTTTTTAAAGCTACATGCCCAGTTTTTTTTCATGACAACTTTTTGAGTAAACGCACAAAGTTTGTTTTTCCATACTACGTGAAAAACAAACGCGGGGATTTCTTAGTATGGAAAAAGTAACTTAGTGAGTTTACTCAAAAAGTTGTCATGAAAAAAACTTGGCATGTAGCTTTAAAAACTTTCTTAGTTCATAGTGATTCTAAACATGCAAGAAAAAAGTGAAAAAAATATGAATTAATACATAATATTAAGGGTTTTTTGTAACATGGACATACGGAAAAATGACAAAAAATCCGATTAAAAGTCCAAATATCTCGAAAACCGTGCGACTTTTACTAGACCTATATTAGCTTTTTCATAACGTCCTAAGTGCCCTCTATCCGTAGTTCAAGGATTATCCACTCATTACCTAACACCCTGTATAAACAACGTTTATGTATGCAGATATTGTAGATAACAGACTAAGTCAATTTACACCAGGGATGTCTTGAAGACCAGTGCGGTCTGTTGCAGTGGAAATAAATTAAAATGAATTGACCATCCTTTTACTCATTTATTACTCACATTTTGGCACAGAAGTTTCACATATATAAAGTCAATGAAAATAGGATAAACCAGGAACAGCTTGGGAAAGCGCGTCCTGCCGGTAGGATTACCAAAGAGAAAGAGGAAGCGATACAAGCATAGACAATATATTACATACGTGCAACATAAACCTAACCATACACTATTTGGTATTGTAAGGGTGGTTATACAACATAAGATATTTCTACACTTCCCCTCACAGCTTACAACACCATTGCAACATGCCTAAACACAAAAGAGACAAGAAAGACTATACACACATGACAAACAAACATTTGTATTTCTTAGCGTCTCTAATGTAAGGAATGAACCTAATATAATATTAATTATATTAATGTTAACATTGATCACAATGTTTACCTAGAGAGAGACTTCAACTCTATACAAATTTACACAATAACATGCTATCACATGACACAAACACGGATCAATCAACAGTTATAAGCATATTATCACATGGCTGTACATTTACATTGTTACATGCCTACATTACTTAACATTCATGCCATGAATAAATTTGGAATGTTTACAAAAGCTCAGCGGTTTCGTAAGTACATCGGCTATCATTTCTTCAGTTGGTAAGTACTTAACAGTTAATACATTGTTATGGACTAAGTCTTTTATGTAATGATACCTGACATCGATGTGTTTAGTGCGTTTATGACAATATTCTTTAGCCAGCAGCAGTTTGTGTGCACTTTGGTTATCATTATACACGGTGATGCTTGGTTTCACACATAAAATCTCTGCTAAAAAGTTCTTAATGAAACACAAGTCCTTACAAACATCATTGATGGCAATAAATTCACTCTCTGTGGAACTAAGTGCAATACAACGTTGTTTCCTAGATTCCCAGTTTATAATGCTTGAACCTAGTTTTATAACAAAACCAGTATATGAACGTCTATCTAACGTGTCATTAGCCCAGTCGGCGTCTGTATATGCAGTTATATTTAATTCTTTACTCTTTATGAAATATAAGGAATAATGAATTGTTCCTGCTAAATACCTAAGGATTCTTTTAGCTGCAAGCCAATGACTCTTATTAAATTTAGAATTATACTGACTTAAGTGGCTACACGCATAAGCTATATCAGGTCGACTGCATACAGCTAGATACAGCAGTGAACCCATCAGTTCTCTATAATTATAAGTTTCATCACACAGAGTTTCATCATCACTATCGAGCTTACAACCTACAGTCATAGGTGTTGATACAGGTTTACAGTTTTCCATATTAAACCGCTTGAGCACTTTCATAATATATTCACTCTGATCAAGTTTTAAAACATCTTTCTCTCTTGTAACATTTATCCCAAGACAGTTCTTTAAAGTGCCTAGATTTTTGCAATTAAATTCGTTTTGCAATACATTTAGCAGCTCATTTTTACGCGAGCTGTTATTAGAAAATATGTAAAAGTCATCTACATACAATGCTATGATTAATAAAATATTCTTATATTTACTTATATAAATGCATGGTTCATATTTACTTTGTAAGAACCCATTTTCACATAGTATTTTGTTTACTTTGTTATTCCAAATTCTACTTGCTTGTTTTAGACCATAGATACCCTTTTGCAACAAACAGACTTTATCTTTATTACCATTATCAAAACCTGGTGGTTGTTCCATGTATATGGTTTCCTCAAGATCTCCATTAAGAAAGGCTGTGGTTACATCAATGTGATCTATGCTCAGATCAAATTGACAAGCTAAAGCAAATAATATTCTCATAGTACTGTGTCTTACGACTGGTGAAAATGTGTCCTTATAATCCACACCATGAACCTGCGTATAACCCATGGCAACAAGTCTTGCTTTATATTTTTCAAAGTTACCAGATGCATCCTTTTTAATTTTATATACCCATTTCGATTTTATTACATTGGTATTTTTAGGTCTATCAGTTAATCTCCAAACTTTATTAGCTATCAGAGAGTCATACTCACTTTTCATGGCAGTAGACCATTCTGTGCTAAGTGGACTATTAATTGCTTCCTTATAGGATGCAGGTACACTTTCATTGTCGACAGACGTGACGTTATGCGCGACCAGGGAGAAGTCAGACGTATAATCATCATACCTTTTTGGTGGTTGTGACCTTGTAGACCGTATAGGTCTAGAAGAACGATCAGCAGGAGCACCCACTGAGGGTAGCTCTTCCCCTGAATGTGACGGTCGCTGCGACAGCGCTATAGGCTCGCACGACGAGTCACTTGGGACTGACTCTTCTTCATTCTCACTGCCGGTACAGTAGTGATCTGGATCTGAAAAAACCATGGGAGAATTGTTAAAGCTATGACTAGACATATGAGGTTCTTTATTTGGACTAGACATAGGGGTCTCATTGATTTGACTAGACATTAAATTAATTTCATTATCTTTATAATTATTATTAAATGTCACTTCATATTCATAAAATAAATTGTCATTGTCTTTTTCATTAAAATTCACCATGTCTAAATTATTGTAAAATTTATTTTCTAAAAATACAACATTCCTTGACAAAATTACATTATGGGGGTCAAGTGGGTTCAATAACCTAAAACCTTTTGTTGTTTCACTGTAACCAACAAAAATGTAAGGTTTACTTTTAGGATCTAGTTTGCGACGTTTCTGTTTAGGTATAAGCGAGTAAGCAATGCACCCGAAGACATGAAGGTGACTAAGGTCCGGTTTCGAACCTGTCCAAACCCCTTCAGGAGTTTGTCCTGCTAAAGCTCTGGTGGGGCTCCTATTTTTCAAATAAGCTGCAGTCATCACTGCCTCACCCCAAAAACGCTTGCAGAGACCAGCTTCTAACAGCATGCATCTCGCCTTCTCCAAGAGTGTCCTATTAAGACGCTCAGAGACACCATTTTGCTGCGGACTGTAGGGCACAGTCTTTTGATGAATGATGCCCTGTCCCTTAAGAAACTCAGCAAAACTATTATTGCAATATTCTGAACCCCCATCTGAACGAAGTATTAAAATTGGCAATCCAAGTTGTTTTTCAACTTCATTTTTAAAATTAATAAAATGGTTAATTACCTCAGATTTATTCTTCATCAAGTAGATATAGGTCTTCCTGGAGTAGTCATCCGTCAAACTTAGCATATACCTTGCACCTCCAAAGCTGTTCTCCTGCATCGGGCCTGCTACATCACTATGTATAATTTCTAAAGGTTTTTTAGCTCGTGTAGCCTCGCCTACGGGGAACGGCAAGGCAACTTGCTTCCCGAGCAGACAGGTCTCACACTTTGCTTCTGAACATACCTGAAATTTGATACCGGTTGCAAGATCATCCCTTAAAGAACACATTCCTTTAAGATTAAGATGGCCAAGACGCTTGTGCCAGAGCTCAGCTGGCAACATGGAGACAGCGACGTTAGCACTCTTTGTTTCTTGTCTATTACACAAAAACATGGAAGAATGCACTTCCTGCAAAGTATCCCGACTACACCCTTTCCACTCATATAATCCATTTATATTTGATGCAGAGGTAATCATATTGCCATGAATTTTACAATTTTTATAAATTTTACATTGCTCTTTGTCAAAAATAACAGTAAATCCTTTACCACAAAGTTTACTAACAGACAACAAATTAGCTGACGAATTAGGAACGTACAATACCTTGTCAAGCTTATTGATGACACCATCTACAGTCATTTCACCGATGCCCTCCGCTCTCATTGACTCACTGTTAGCCAGTGTAACCTCACTGCCATTGCCTGGTAGCTCCTGATAGTTGCTTAGCAAGTTCTTGTTGTTGCAAAGATGATTGGAGCACCCAGAGTCCAAATACCACGACGACTTCTTGACGAAGAATGCTGTTGTAGGTGCATCCGCAGCCAGTAGCGAGTGATTCTTCATCTTGTCTTTTCTGTATTTGAAGCATTTGTTTTTAATGTGGCCTATTTTTCCACAGTAATGGCACGTTGGTTTCACAGCTTTCATGGTAGGACGATTATGAGACTTGGAAAATAAAGCAGTCTCTTCAGTGCTAGAGTTGTTTGATTTCCTCGACTCCTCTTGTAGTAGTCTGGATCGCACCATTTCTACAGTTAGGTCAGCATTTGCTATGTTAGCAGTCTCTAAATTACTGACTAGGGCGTCGTATTCACGAGGCAAACCGCTCAGCAACAATTCGATTATTTCCTTGTCTTCAATTACTTTATCTATGTCCGCCAATTGATGAACGAGAGACATAATTGATTCCAAATAACGCGACATGCAGTTGAATTGATTATATTCAGTTTTATGCAATTGTCGAAGCAGAAGAACTCTACGATATAAACCTTTATTTTCAAAGACATTTTTTAGGTTAGTCCATGCTGTCTTCGCTGTGTCAGCGTTACGAACATGTTGAAGGCATGGTGGTGACACGCTTAAACCGATGCGGGCTAGAGCGCGGTTAACACGAGATGCGTCATTGTCTGTTCCATCTACGGCATCCCATAAGCCGTCGAGAATTAAAAGCATTTTCATTTGATACTTCCATGTGCAGTAGTTTTCAGCTCCACGCAATTTTTCTATAGCGTTGTTTGAATGACTTGTAGTTATAGTTGGCTGATTGTTAGTTTCACTAGCCATTTTGTAATGAGTACCTTAGCGTCTCAATCTCCCGATGCGATGCGACGACCACGCCACGTGTTCGATGTGGGCACGGCAACGACGGCGCGGCGCACGACAATCACGACGACGGAGAAGAAGTAGCACGGCGAGCAGCGTTGTTATGCCAGCGCCATTGTGCTCAACGAAGCGGCACTCTAAATTTAATGGTGTTGAAATAGGCTGGACAATTTATTCGACTGGGGCCACCATAACCTCTTGAAGACCAGTGCGGTCTGTTGCAGTGGAAATAAATTAAAATGAATTGACCATCCTTTTACTCATTTATTACTCACATTTTGGCACAGAAGTTTCACATATATAAAGTCAATGAAAATAGGATAAACCAGGAACAGCTTGGGAAAGCGCGTCCTGCCGGTAGGATTACCAAAGAGAAAGAGGAAGCGATACAAGCATAGACAATATATTACATACGTGCAACATAAACCTAACCATACACTATTTGGTATTGTAAGGGTGGTTATACAACATAAGATATTTCTACAGGATGGACAAAACAATAATATCGATATCAACATATTTTGAAGTTTTATAAAAATATGACATATTATTAATGTTTGTACATATCATAGTTTTAAAAAGTTTAGTATTTAAAACACCATAGCTGACGCGTTCATACGAGATTTACGAGAGTTGTATGAACTCATCTGCAATGGTTTTTCAAATACTTAACTTTTTAAACTACGATATGTACAAACATTTGCTTTATACTGTTTTGAACTTTATTTAATGAGCTAACGAATTCAATAATATCAATACAATTGGTCAACTAGTTCTTGATTGGTTGTCAATTTTGGTGAGTCACATTTGTAAATAAGTTGTGAAATAGCTTCATTAGCTTCCATCCAACTTTGCTTCATATTATCGTCGTCAGAGAATCTAAAATAACCCATAATTTTTATCATTTTTCGAATGTTATAATTTATTAAGAACCTTAAAAAAAAAATTTAGATTCCCTGACGACGTTAATATGAAGCAAAGTTGGATAGAAGCTAATGAAGCTATTTCACAACCAAATTCGCTTCGGTCTTTGTCGAAACATAATCGCATTTGCTCCAAACATTTTGAACACGACTGTTATGGTGGCATCTCACTTGGGGTTGCGTGTTCGCAATGCGTCGTTGCCTCTCTTTCATTTCCTGTAGGAAAGAAAAAGATGCAACAAGAATATTTGGGCAAATACCACCATATGGAGTGCCAGCATTACGTTACTAAATTACGCAGACTCAAACCTGGTGTAGTGCCCTCCCTAAGCTAATGTCCAAACGCTTCAAACGCTTTCGTGAGATTTTATCATGGTTTATAATAAAACTGAAAACACACTAGCTTTCTTTTTTTGTGTCTTCTGTGCAGTTAATAAATGTCTATTTTTCTTCCTTTCTCAGCTTATTCAGCGTACCTACAGAACTGGCGACTAATATATCATATTTGTACTTACGTCTCATACGATTACCTACAAATGTGACTCACCAAAATTGACAACCAATCAAGAACTAGTTAACCAATTGTATTGTTATTATTCAATTCGTTAGCTGATTAAATTAGGTTTGAAATAGAATATAAAAAATATTTATAAATATCGTAGTTTAAAAAAGTAAAGTATTTCAAAAACCATTACAAATCTCGTAAATTTTGTACGAACGCGTCGGCAATGGTGTTTTAAGATAAACATCCCATTGCATATGCTTCAGCTTCATTAAGTTCTTGCCAACAGTCATATTCTCAGATAGAGAAAGAGCTATTAGCTATTTTATTTGGCTGCACAAAGTTTCACCAATATGTATATGGACGTCATACATTAGTCGAAACTGATCATAAGCCCATTGTCTCACTTTTTAACAAGCCAATCTATAATATACCTCCGCGTCTGCAACGGATTATGTTAAGATTACAGCCTTATGATTTAAATGTCACATATAAACCCGGCAAATATCTTTACGTCGCCGATACCTTGTCTAGAGCTGCCCTACCAGAGTTGTCATTACTAGACTTAGATTCTGATCTAGATTTACATGTCAATTTTGTCATAAGATCACTGTCCAAATAAACTTAAATTGATCCAAGAACAAACCACCTTGGATCAAGAATTGTCTCTATTAATTAAATATTGTCAGTCAGGATGGCCGGAACATAAGAAGTCAGTTCCAGAATTAATTAGGTCATATTTTCCCTTGAAAACAGACTTGCATATAATTAATGGTATGGTTTTCAAAAACAACAGTGTCATAATACCATTAAACATGAGAAATGATATCCTGAAACAAATACATGAAGGTCATCAGGGTATTCATAGTTGTCAGAGTTTAGCTAAAGATTTGATATATTGGCCAAACATGTACTCTGATATTGAAACTTACATAAATAAATGTCATATATGTCTAACAAACAGACGAAGTAATACTAAAGAGCCACTCCAACCCCATGAAGTAAAACTAATTCCATGGTATAAAGTTGGTACAGATCTTTTTGATCTTAATTCAGAGAAATACATTATAGTTGTCGACTATTTTTCCAAATATGTTGAACTTGTTAAGCTAAGAGGTGATTCAACTAGTAAAACTGTCATAGCTCATTTAAAGTCTATTTTCTCCAGACAGAATGTATCCCTAATACATTAATTTCAGATAATGGTCCACCATTTAACTCTAAAGAATTTTATAACTTCACTTCAGATTGGCAAATACATCATGTAACATCAAGTCCCTACTTGCCACGGTCAAATGGTCTTGTAGAAAGAACCATAGGCACTATCAAGAACATGCTAAAGAAATGCTTTGCTGATAATACAGACCCCCATTTAGCACTATTGCAGTATAGAAATACCCCTAAAGGCAATTTGTACTCACCTGCTCAATTATTGATGTCCAGGTCTCTCCGTAGTAAACTTCCAGTTTTAGAACAAACTTTAAAGCCTAATATACCTAATTACAGGTCTCTATCCTACAAAATGAAAAAACAAACGCATAATTCACAAGTTTATTATAATAAACATGCAAAGCCTTTGTCATCGCTTAATACAGGTGATCATATTTACTTCAAGAAACAACCAGACTCTGCTTGGACCCCAGGTACTGTTTCAAATATAGGTCCACAACCAAAGTCTTACACTATTGTGTCTCCCGATGGTGTTTTTCGTCGTAATCGTCAACATATATTTAAACCTAAAGTATCTCCGCCATCGTCTCCTTACAGCAGTCATAGCCCGTCGCAATCACTGCAATTATATGATAGTCCTGAATCGTCCATTAATCGTTCGCAGCCTTGTAGTCCACAGTTGTCTTCTACTTCGCCGTTGTCACGTTATCAGTCTCCTTGTTCTACTCCAGCCCAGATACCTGCACCTGTAACACAAGCAAACATATCAAACACACAACACACTCCAACAAACCGTACGAACATAACTTATTCGTCATTCGGTAGAGCTATTATAAAGCCCCGTAGATTTTGGTAATTATAAGAATAACTTTAAGTCACGACACGCTAGCCTAGTTGGGAGTGACCCTGCCTTTGAAGCTAGGGGTCCTGGGTTCAAATCCCGGTAAGGGCAGATATTTGTGTGATGAGCACGAGTATTTGTTCCTGAGTCTTGGATGTTTTCTATGTATTTAAGTATATATTTCTCTATATAAGTAAGTTTATCGTTGTCTAGTACCCATAGTACAAGCCTAGAGCTTAGTTTGGGACTAGCTCAATTTGTGTGACATTGTCCTGTGATATTTATTTATTTATTTATTTATTGTTGCACTATATATATTATTGTTCCATAACATTGCATTAAATCGTTTTTATTGTATAAACTTAACCTAGTTATTAAGTGTCAAAGTCAAACAAGTGTCACTGTCATGTCATAAAAAAAAAAAGTGTACTTACGTTTCGTTTCATGTTCACTGGAACTTAGTGTCTTCTTTCTTTTGATAAGGGAGATGTTACGTATTTAATAAGGCAACCCCAACACTCGTATAGCAACTCGTGTGTGGTCCCTTCCGTTTCCTCTTCCTCTCCCTCCTGTAAAAGATGGCTGCTCGAATAAAGGACTCTCCAGAACGTTCCTGATGTCTTTTAATTTAAAGAAGCCGGAGCTGATCCTTCACAAGAATAACAGTGATTAGATGTATAGTTTCAGTATTAGATGTATAGATAGTATGTTTAACTTTAATTCGTTTTGTAGGTTGTCGCCAGTCCAATAATGGGAAACTTGGATATCATGGCGAGGTTCGCCGGAAATAATCAAGGATGCAATAAAGGGATTTGGATATTTTGAGAAGTCAGTGTTCACGAATCTCAGTAGCGGACCTACGCAGTTGATGACTATGGCAATTCGCTTGCCAGTTGCTAAACAAACTTGAAGTATAGGTACTTTTGTCTTTGTAAACTTATTATAGGTTAGAAATTTGTTTACATTGTGTCTTCATGTCTTGTCTTGTTCTACATAAAAGAGGTACTTACGTAACGTAAGTAAAGTTGTAGATTAGTTCTATGGTACAAAACATTGATATGAATAATTAATAATATTAGACATGTCATTTTTACTACCTGGTTTTTTCAAAGCGCTAGTGCCTTAAGTTTTACAACTCTCAAGTCCAATACCAATGTTCAAATAATGAATTGTCAAGTGACCAAACATTATTGGTCTACTATCATAGCTCTACATGATCATTATAAAGAGTAGAAAACAGGGTAAATTCAACTTAAAACTTGAGAATATTAAAATAATGTTCGAGACATTGCTTGTAGAAAGTTAAAATATTTTGTTCAGGTTAACATGATCTTGATATTATTAATTGAATGAACTAGCCTCAACCTAGTCTGATGTGTTGAGAAACTAAGTGCAAAATTTTCATTGTAAATTTACTTAATACTCAGATGAACCAAAACAAAACAAAAAAAATCAGGTAGTGAGTTGATTTTAAAACCTGTAAATGTGTTAAATTTTGTGTTTTATTTATGAATTAAACTTGCTACATGATAAAAGTAGTTTTATTTATTGGTGAAGACATTTTGGGTCCCATTATGCTGGAAATATACAAATTATAGGTACTCTGACATTATTTAACTCAGCGTAATGGAAGTATTTGGATCCTACATAGATATGTACCAAAGGTAACCAAAACAGGCTCTCTAAACTCTATCTTTTCTAGCAGCCTCAAAGTGATTATGGAATACAGAAAGGCTGCTTTGTATGTGGCAGAGCAATAAAACAATGTTATTTGATTCTCACATATATATTTACTTTTTAAACCCCAAATCAACAAGGATCCAGGGTAATGGTATTGGTTGATGATGTTTTGGTGTTTATATTGTAATTATGAATTTTAATGTTTTTAGTTCATACACTGAGGCCCTTTCAGAACAGTGTTCTCTGATTTTAAATATCAGTGTGACCATGGTGTACTTAAATTTATTCATTTTAACATCAGACTTTCTGATTTTAAATATCTGTAAACTTAAATTTATAAACATTAATCTCTATCCTTCTTCTTCTCTTTTAATGGCAGCCACAGGGCTTGTGCCAGTATCAGTTGCGTGGGTGATGGTCGGTTGCTATAGATTCTGCTTAAGATTTAACATATTAATGAAATTAGCAAGGTAAAAAAAAAGAAAAAACAAAAACGGGAACTGCAAGGAAAACAAAAGAAAGGGTGTGTAACTGAACTACTGCTGTGTGAAGACACCACCTGTGAGTAAACAAATCTCTATCCTTGTCAGCCTACAATCAAGTTTGATGTTATAAATTTTGGTTTAGAGTTATTTAAAATTTGACAGCACTGATCTGAACTGGTCCACCTGTGACATGATAACTTCTACTTAGGCCGAGTTGTTTGATCAATAGTTAACTGAACTAATGGTTAAATTTCGAAAATTGGACACTTGTCATTTCCTTGAAATTTTTACCAATAGTTATGATTTTTAACAATTAGGTAGTTTAACTACAATTCAAACAGGGGCCTTTTGCACTTGTATTACAAGTTACAAGCTTTTATGAAACGGGCCCCACCTTACGTTAAGACGAGCAAGTCCAGTGTCACACTGACAAGTGGCCTAATGGGATATGTGTATGTATGTAAACATTTTATTTTACAAGGAAAAGAGATAATAATTACATAATAGAGAACAATAAAGCATATATTTCTTCCAGTAGTGCATGGATTATTATTGGTAATCGTAGGTACAATGTCAAAAATATGGTTTTATTTGCTGAACAGTTAGTACAAGTTCCTGCAACTCGTTTGTCACTTGGTAACCCTCCACCTAGTCTATAAACAAAGAAAAACCAATAAATAAGGGACAACTGAGAAAATACAACTTGTGCTAACCACTGTTATAAAATATGCAAAAATAAAACATTCAGGTAAACTGCAGTTGAATTTTAATTGAGAAAATAATAATTATTGAATATAGTTATCAATAACACATAAACACCAGTTTTCCAGGGGACGGCAGATCATAAATCTGAAAATAACAAAAATAATAAGTGTAATGAAATCCTACCTGTTTTACACACTTTATTAACTGTTTAGAAATTATGTTATTTTGATCTTTTAATTTATTTATTTATTTATTTATTTATTTAATCTTCTTTGCACAATACAAATAAATGTAAAAAGTACAAATGGCGGACTTAATGCCTAAAGGCATTCACTACCAGTCAACCACATGTTCAACAGAGAATAAAAAACCGGTGCAATTAGAGAAATGAACAGTGTTAAAAACTAAATTAAATCTAAACAGCTACTTAACATAAAAAAAAATAATATATAATACATAAATAATATATAAGTTTATATAATACATAAACAATACTTAAATACATGCAATGAAAACAGTGTGTGATGAAGATGATGACACTTACTTAAGTTCTTGCTTGAGGAAATGTTCGCGAAGCTTACGTTTAAATACAAACTTACTGGACGCTTGTCGTATTTCAAATGGTAGCGCATTCCAGAGACGAATTGCCTGAAGGGCGAAAGAATCGGACATAAACCCAGTACGGTAAAGGGGAATTTTGAGTTTTAGGCAGCGGGAGGAACGTAATTCACACCCAGGACGTGGGGCATCGAAATTAAATTTACATTTAAGATAATCTGGAACAGAGGGCTCGAACAAAATAGAGAAGAGAGTGCACAAAATCCTAAAGGACCTACGTTGACGAATGGGAAGCCAATTGAGTTGACGGCGGAAAAAAGAAATATGATCATATTTACGAAGTCCAAAAATGAAACGTATGCCATTATTTAGGAGACGGTCTAAACGATTGAGGGAGTCCTGGTTGACGTTGGTGATGCACACATCGGCATAATCAATTATAGGCAGCACCAGTGCTCGCACGAGTAACGTTTTGGTACTTACAGGGAGGAAATTTTTAAATCTATAAAGCGCACGTAGAGTACTCGTGACCTTGCGGCTCACATCAGAAATATGGTCATCCCAAGAAAGCCGAGAGTCCACGACGAGACCGAGATCCTTGACTGAATCCGAGAAAGGGATAGCACTGCCATTAAACAAAACCGGTGCGACGAAAACTGTATCCAACTTAAGAAGCTGACGTGAGCTCCCCACAATGATTGCATTGCACTTTAAGGGATTGACGGATATGCCGAAGCTTCGTGACCAGTCAGCAACGTGCTCCAGATCATCATTGAGGAGAGCAATTGCAGAGGTCAGGTCGTTTACATTAGCTTGCACGTATAACTGCAGGTCGTCCGCATACAGATGGTAAGAGCATTTAATTTTGGATGTTATTAAGTTAATGAAAACTGAAAAAAGAAGAGGGGAAAGGATTCCACCTTGCGGAACTCCAGTGGTCAAGTCGCACCAGTCAGACAGATTGCGACCAGCACGGACAGCTTGAACACGGTCGCAAAGGTAGGAAGAAAACCATTTAGTTGCTTCCGAGGAGACCCCAAGATGAGAAAGGATAGCAAGGAGAAGGTCATGATCGACAGCATTAAAAGCATTTGAGAAGTCAATAAGCACCAGGACAGTGACTTTCGTGGACTCCATACCCAGTCTGATGTCTTCAATAACTTTGAGTAATGCAGTAGTAGTACTGTGTCCTGGGCGAAAACCAGATTGAAAAGGACAGAGGAGAAGATTGGAATGAATGTGTTTGGAGATCTGAGTATGAGCAACAGCTTCAAGGATTTTGGAGAGAAATGGGAGTATGGAGATGGGTCGGAAATTGCTTAGAGAACAAGGGTTTTATGTTTTAGGAAGCGGGATAACATAAGCTTTACGCCAAGACGAGGGGAAAACACCAGTAAGAAGAGAGAAATTGATGATATGGGTGATGACGGGAAGGATGTATTTGAGGATGAGACTGACCATGACTCGGCTTACGTCGTCATGGCCAACGGCTTTGGATTTTATGGCGGATATAATCTTGCGGATCTCCTCGTCAGCAACCTCGGTGAAGGAAAATTGTGAAGTATTAGAGGATTGGAGAGAAGCAATAAATGAAATAGTCTTAATTTTTCTAACAGGGTCTAAAGTGGAAGCTCGAGAAAAATGGCGGTTCAGGTCATTCAGAGAGAAAAGGGATGAATCGAAATTAATTTTGGATTTACTCATCAAGCCGAGAGACCGAAGGAACTTCCAAGTGTCCGAAAGTGAAGTCGACAAAACATTCTCATGGATATAGCGACGCTTTGCTGCTCTTACAAACTGATTGCAGCGGTTCCTGGCAGTTTTGAAGTGACACCAGTTTTCGTCGCACCGATCTCGCTTGAATACCCGGAAAGCTCTCTTTTTCGCGCGTGCGCCTTTGGAGCTATTGGACGTCCGTAATATCATCTGTTGCAAATGTGAAATAATAAAATAAGTTCTATTAAATTACTTCAAACGAAAGTGAACTTAAACTCAAAGTGAACAGTGACAATATTAGTGTGCTCAGTTATACATTACGATACTTTAGATTCGCACTCGTGCATAGTGACTTAAGCCGTGTTGAAATCGCATCTGACCTCTCTATCATCTGCGGCGCTTCAGACAGAGCCGGCCGATTACCAACGCGAAACCGATACCTCTAAGGAATAGTCTGACGACATTAATTCTACCTGCTACTTCATAATAGCAATGACAAGTTCACCGCCTTTTAAGTGTTCTTCTAATCCAGATATTTCGATGAACCTTAAGGAGATGCGTAAACGTAAACAACCGGATGATATGTCTCAAATTTCAGAACAGATTAAGATGGTGATGGATACCAAGCTATCCGCCTGGCAGGGAGAATTCCAGGAAAGTATAACCGCTACAATAAACACGTCAGTTATTTCTGCCATGTCAGTGGAGTTCGCCAAACTATCCGCCACATTAAGCGAGGTTAGGTCGGACATAGAAACTCTGAGACAAGAAAATACGAAACTTGGGGAATCATTTTTGGAAGTAAAAAATCGCTTGAGTGATGTGGAGGAATCTCTCGCCTTTGTAGACTCGCGCCAGGGCAATGTTGATAACAAAATATCGGACCTTGTAAGTGCCGCATCCGAGGCCCGCATTCATTCGGAACGGGTCGTAGTTCTAGAACGAAATATAGATAAAATGGAGCAGCATGCGCGCTCAAATAATGTCGAAATATGCAATTTACCCGAGAGACGTGGCGAGAATTTAATCGACATTATTCAACATATCGGTGCTGCTATAAAATGCACAATTATGCCCAATGACATATTATCGATTCACCGCGTACCTCATGCCGACCCTTCTAATAAGAGGCCTAAAAATATAATTGTGCGCCTTATGTCTATTATTCTTCGTGATAACTTTCTGGCAGCATTTAGGGCCACCAAAGGATTTGATACCTCGCATCTGAGTATCGGAGGGTAGGCGCACAGGATTTACCTCAATGAGCACTTGACATTGAAAAATAAACAGCTACTTAGAATGACCCGCGAAGCCGCGTCATCGAATAACTATAAGTACGTCTGGGTGAGGCACGCCACCGTCCTGGCGCGCAAAAGTGACTCGGCCCCGGTGATCGCAGTGCGAGATGTTGCAGACCTCAAACGACTGTCACAGAGTTCCTGATGTAACTGATAATTTTAAAATTAACTGTTGCAAATATTATTACTTATATCATATAGTAAGTCCCTTCTGTCTTAATACATCTCGTTACGAATGTTATTTACCTATGTTTGCTATGTCTGTTCTTTGTAATATATTGTCTACTTGCAATATACTGTTCTTTAAGCGCACTGCGATACAAGTACAAGTAATCTTGGTTGTGACTACACTGTACTGTCTTTGCAAGTTACAAAATGAGTTCTTTATTGAATTATCTGTACGTACAATTATTCGCATTTGCAAATTCAATCCACCATCTTATGACTTATGCTATCTTTATATTTATAAAACAAGTGAGCATAAAAAAAAATGTAAGTTTACATCTATTATTAACTTAAATAGTTTATTAACCAACCGAACAAATGGATTATAAAGCTTCCATCTATTATCAAAATTGTAGGGGTATCCGGACCAAAATAAATACCTTATATATGAACATTTTATCACACTCTTATGACGTAATCATTCTAACAGAGACCTGGTTATGTGCAGATATTGCCAACAATGAGTTTATAGATCCTCGCTATTCAGTTTTCCGTTGCGATCGGAATTGCGCGGGCGTCGGGCGTGGTATCGGCGGCGGTGTGTTGGTGGCCGTGCTGCGCGAGCTGTGCGCCGCCGCCCGCGCGCCCTGGCCGGCTGCCTCCCTATCGCCCGTGATAGACAACGTTATAGTTGAAATTCCAATTGGAAACCGTCAGAAGCATATCATAAGCGCTACTTACATTCCGCCCCAACAACCATCCGCCACTTATGAAACATACTTTGACTATTTATGTGAAATTCTACATCAATCTGACGTAAAAAGTTGCTGGATCGTCGGAGATTACAATTATGCATCAATTAAATGGCCCGTCATTAACATAACTAACTGTAATAAAATTCCCGCAGCTGAAAAATATCTATTTAACTTTATGAGTCTTTTTAATTTAATTCAAATTAATAACTGCCACAACAAACTTCATAAAATTTTAGATCTGTTTCTAATTGATACTGATGACTGTGCTTGCTTAGCTGCTCCTGTCACTTTGCTACCAGTAGATGACCATCACCCTCCATTTTATGTCCTTGCTCCGCTTAAAATTAACTGTATCATTTCTAAATCGATGACTCGCAGATCACGGGGGAAATACTATTTCATCAGAGCCGACTATCCTACTATTAATAATATCATATCTAACATTCCTTGGCATGATATTTTAAGTCCTACTAGTACATCGGCGGAGTCTGCTGTCTCCCTGTTCTATGAGAATATTTACACTATTATCAAAAACCATGTTCCAGTCAAAAAACAAAATTCCTCCCGGTTTCCTATTTGGTTCTCTTCCGCTCTAATACATATATTCAAAAATAAAAATCGTGCATGGATCAAATGGAAGAAATATCAAAATATATCAGACTATGAGTGTTTTTCTTTATTACGTGAACGTTTTAAAACTGAATCAGCTACCTGTTACAAAATATATATGAAGAAGGTGGAATCTAGTATACAAGACAACGTTAAGTACTTTTGGTCATATATTTCTAATCGAAATCAATCCTCAGTAATATCGGACGTTGTCTCTTATCGAGATTCTACCGCTAATGATCCAGAGGATGTGTGCAATATGTTTTCAACTTTTTTTCAATCAGTTTACGAACCCTCTACAGTACCGGTTGATTATGATATAGCTGAAAGTTCATCGAGCTTTGATACCCATATTCACAATATTGTGTTACTTGAAAACAACATCAAACAGGAATTACGCAAGCTTGATCTGACTAAAGGACCTGGGCCTGATAACATTCCACCGCTTTTTATAAGTAATACCATAGAGAGTATCACCGCTCCCTTGACAATTCTTTATAATAAATGTTTGAGGGAAGGAGTTTGTCCAGATATTTGGAAATGTGCTAATATTGTCCCGGTCCATAAGGGGGGTTCGAAGAAAAAGGTTGAAAACTACAGACCTATATCCATTTTGTCTGTCCTGTCGAAGGTTTTTGAAAAACTGATACATAGTCAAATCTATCCAAGTTTACATAACATCATAATACCACAGCAACATGGATTTGTTCGACATCGATCGACTATCACTAATCTACTTACTTACACCATTTACTTATTTAAGAATATGGATAACAATAAACAAGTTGACAGTATTTATACAGATTTTCGTAAGGCATTCGATAGGGTAGATCACAGGATATTGCTTGATAAAATTGCATACAATGGCATTAGAGGTAATCTTTGGAGATGGCTAAAATCATACATAACAAAACGGACACAAAAGGTTGTAATAAATGGTTTTGAGTCTTGTGCCTTTGTTGTTACCTCTGGAGTCCCACAGGGCTCTATCCTGGGACCCTTACTATTTATACTATTTATCAACGACATTAATCATTGTTTCAACTTTTGCAATATTTTGCTTTACGCCGATGATCTTAAAATTTACCACACCGTCGGTGACATTAGTGACTGCATTCAAATTCAAAGGGATTTGGATCGTTTTACGTCTTATTGTAATATTAATAAACTTAAACTTAATCTAGACAAATGTAAAATTATCAAATTCACTAAGAAAAGAATATCCTTAAACTATTCATATACCCTTTGTTACTCTGCATTAGATGCAGTTGATTTTATAAAAGATCTCGGTGTAACGCTGGACTCCAAACTTCACTTGGATATACATGTAGATAATATTATTCGTAATGCATATAGAATGTATGGTTTTGTCATGCGATCTACGTCCGAGTTTAAGCTCCCTAACACATTCCTGTATCTTTATAAAACTCTAATCCGCTCTCAGCTGGAATATGCTGTTACCATCTGGAACCCCTATTACAAAAAATACTCAGATGCTCTCGAGTGTGTTCAGAAAAAGTTTATTCGTACCATGCAATACAGATGTTTTCACAACCGCTTGCCGTATCGTCAGCTCCTGGTTGAGTATAATCTCTTAGAACTTAGCTCCAGGCGCTTGTTACTGCAAGCAATGGTGCTGTACGGACTCTGCAACGGCCAGTTCGAATGTATAGAACTAAGCAATATGCTGTGCTATAAAATACCCAAAAATAGACAACGCAGTGTGCGTCCTCACCGACTATTCGTGACGGATCGCTGTCGCACTAACGCCGGCGAGCGCGCTCCTTTACGAAGACTTGTAGACAATTATAATAACTTATTTAATAACATAGACATATTTGCTCACAGTGCTAATTCATATAGAAAATGTATTATGGTAACACTCGCAGAAAGACAGAAAAAGCAAACCTAATTTTGTATTCTAAATCATAGCATTTCAATTAATTATATTCCTACTCAACTGTTACTGTGTACGTGTGAATGTGTATTTTTGTGTGTGTATGTGTGTGTGTGTGTTTGTGTGTGTCTGTGTGTGTGCGTTTACGTCTTACATGCATCGTATTGTATAAAATTAAACATCGTAAACGCTCAATACGCTCCTAAATCTACCTTAGTTAATTTGTGGTAAACGATGTTGGTCACACTTTTACTAACATATTATTGTTAAACGCATTAGTATGCTTTATTGATGTGGCTGTTTGTTTTCCTAAATAAATGAAAAAAAAAAAAAAAAAAAGCTTTGTCCCGCTTCGACATGGCCATACGAACCCCTACAGTTATCCATGGGGCCGGAGGTCGCTTAAGTCGAACAGCACGCATCGGCGCATGCGCATCGAACAGTTCGAGTACAGCAGCATTGAACAGAGAAACTTTCTCATCTACTGTCGATGCGGCAAGCGTGGGCGCCCAGTCAATTTCGGATGCATCCTCCCCCAATTTATCGACGTCCAACCGCGCAAAACTGCGAATATTCACCACCACGGGCTGATCCTTGGGTACATACAATTTGTAGGTTAAGAAAATCAGGTCATGGCGCGAGAAACCGGGGGCCAGAAACTGCCCAGAGTTGACAACACTATCCTTACATGACGTAAGGATAACATCCAGCCAAGAGTCGTCAGAGTCAGTGTTGTGGTGTGTGGCATTCAGTGGTAAAATGGTAAACTCGTGAGCCTCGGTGATCAATTTAAGTTTACTTGACCTTGAGTTATCTTTTAGTAAGTCAGTGTTAAGGTCGCCCATGATTATGTGATGCGTGCATTCTGAGCCAACAGAGGAGATGAGTAATTCATATGCAGAGAAGTAATCAATGGAAGGTGGACAGTAAATGACCCCTAGAACCACCTTAATACCCCGCAACTTGGCCTCAATCACCAGGTGTTCCATCGAACCAGTATAAAGGGACGGAGAAGAGTTTATAACTTTATAAGAGATATCGGAACGAAGATAAATTGCAACTCCCCCACCGCCTTTGCCTGTGCGGTCGTTACGTAGCAGGACAAAACCTGGGAGTGCGTAGGAGTGCGAGGAAATACTGGGCTTAAACCAGGTTTCAGATATTAGAATGGCATGTACGTTGCATGAAGAAAACGTGTGAAGGAAATCAGTGTAGTGACTAGGCAAACTTTGGGCATTTAAATGGCATACGTTTAAAAAATTAGGAGTATTCTGGAAAACGCGACCTAAAGACGAATCAAGAGAATACGACTCGTCAGCAACATCCAGTGAGTGAAACGAGGAAGAAAAATCGCAAGCTGAAACAAAACTATTATCTAAGTCATCATCACACATCGATGAAATAATATACTAGTAAATAAATGCAATACTATACAAAAAACAAAGAAAAATAAAAAAAAATACCTAAGTTATAAAAACCAGCCAACATAGCCTGCCGGTCGACAATCAGTAAAATTATTAGACAACAATAATACAGGAACACAGCTACCGTCCAACAGTAATTAAAATAATAAACCTATTTAATGAAAACAACTAAAAAGGACAAACATGAATTTCAAACAACTTGACGGACCACAATTACTATTTCTGAACGAACGGTAAATGTCATAAATGTCATATTGACGCATAAATTTTGACAGTTTGTAAACGAAACTAGAAATAAGGGTAAAATAAAATAAGAAACTCATTTGCGGTAGGACTAAAGAAAGGAAAAAAAAAAAAAAAATGTGGGAATACCGTCGTCAATGATCTAAACAACTTAATAGCTATGTGCACATACTAAAATGGAAGTTTTAGCGGCGTCCAGTGCGGACATCTTGATCGTTTCTCTTGCGGCGTCCGCTGACTGCGGTGGTGGAGCCGCTGCCACTACCGGCTGCATGCTCGACGGCCGGTACCACGGTAGCCCCCGCGCCCGGCGCGGTAGCAGCTGAAGCTACAGCTGGATACTCAGCGATGAGTTTCTTCAGTTGCTCCGCTGTTGACACACGCTGAGTCTTGCCGGTGGGCAGCCTTACGTGAATAGTGCCGTCAAGAGTCCACACGCTACGCATGGTGAAGTGCTTGCGGGCGTCGAGAAATATGGCCTGCCGCTGACGAGTCAAAAACTCTGACACTACCACCCGAGAACCTTTGAGGAAAGTCTTCGTCAGCCAAATTTTGTGTTTCAGGGCTGGATTTACACATCTCACAAGTATGGCTCGAGAGCGGCCCTCAACACTAGCACCGAGTCTGTGACAGATGGAGAAATTTGCTGAAGTCACATCTGAAAGCTTTAATTGATCGCGGCAAATAGCAGCAACAGCCTCGGCATCATCTGTGTCTCGATTCTCAGGCAATCCTCCAAAAAGCAAAAATTTGCTTCTATTCCGCATCTCCAAGGCATCTACCGTGTTTCTTACTGCCTCAATTTGCTGAGTAAGCAGACTCAACATGCTTCCGACAAATTCCCTAAACTTTGCAAACTCCCTGCTTAAGGATGCAATTGTGTCAGTTCGTGGTGAGGCAGTCTGGAGAGCTGCTTCGAATTCTGCAAGGCGCTGGGAAAGGCTGGACTCCAATGACTTTTGTGCAACAACAATACTGTCCAAAGTTGCCATTGTTATAATAGTGAAAGTGCCAACAGTGAAGTAAAAATCCAAGAATTTCACTGTAGTAAAGTCGCCGGCAGGTGCTGATTGGTATCTACTTAATTCAGCATGGAAATAAGCTGCCCACACTGTATGTATTTAGTTGCAAAATTTATGATACTTTGATAGATTTTAATTGTTAATTTGGTGGTAAATTAAATTAAATACAAATATTTAATACTGAGTATGACTAATCACTTTTATGCACCTACCCGAAAAAAAGTTTAAAAAAATGCATGCATATTTTAACAACAATAATGCACATAAACTGTCTACGTATGTCAAAACTATCTTTGATAAACAACATTCAAATAAGAATTTGTCTAGTAAGTCTTGGTGATCATAAATTATAGCCTTGATCATATTTAACCGATACACTGAGGCAGTTTGAGGACTGATTAATAATAGATTCATAATAACTTAAAGCTGTAGGCAAATTGGCAGCTTAGAGATGTTACCTACCTCCTTCAATATCCTGATAAAAGGGAAACAGTGCAAATTATGCATTTGGCTTCTTTCCCTGTATGCGCTTTCATTTTTTATCTCAAGCAGAAGGAATTCTTCCAGGCTAAGGGGTAGGGGTGCTGTAGGGGTTGACCTTCAGGATACGTTTGATTTTTTGAATAGGTAGGTAGATCATCAGCCAGGTAGGTTGGTGCCGAGTTGGATTCGAGAAGCTGCACCTTTGTCGTTGGTGTTCTCGGCCCCCGTCGTCAGGGCCGGGGAGACAGATCGAGGTATCGCCCCTTTCAGTGGTGTCCACATATGGCGTCAATTTGAACATATTTAATCCTCTTTCGTATGTTTGTGAGCCGCGGCGACGTCTTCCAGTTAGGAGGCTCCTAATCCTAACGGCGCGGCGACAGTCAGCCTGCGGTGAGAGTAGACGGCGTCGGTAGCTGCACTTTTTAACTTGTATAATACTTAAATACCAATGATTATACATGTACATAGTCAATGTTAAAGACCTAATTCACTTAAAAAAACTTATAGTTATTACCTGTAAGTAAACTAGGTACTGTCAATAGACAATAACTAAAGAAATTCCCGCTACGCACGTTTCGTTTTTTCAATTCAATTTCACTGAGAGTTTTTGAAATCTTTGGAAATTTTACGTACATACGTGATCATCTTTAAGCGGAAAACTAGTTTAAAGAAATACGTACTTTCAAAATAATGACTTGCTTTGGCAATTTACTTTAGAAATATGGATTTATTATGGTTTAAGTATCTTACCTTTGTCAAGTCTAAACGCAAAATTATTTATTTTTAGGAACCATGCAGATTCAAAACGTTTCGTTGGTCGTTCAAAAAATGATAGTGCTAGCCGTGCAGGGATTGAAATGCGCTTCTAACATAAGATCATCTCATTGGAGAGCTTCTCAAAATGAGTTTATTAATAAGCGACTATCTGAGCTCCAGGATTACGCCTCGAGACGGTCTCAATTGATGAGTTCTCAGGTTACGTTTTGAGTCGAGTTTATTAATACGGCCCTAAGAGCTTTAAACTACGTATCGGAAAAGATTCCCGAACCGGCGACTACCTAACGCGTACCTAACTACCTACCAACGACTGTTCGATGTAACAACTTTTGTACCAATATTTTTTCACAACTTATCTGGTTACAATTGTCATTTATTCATCAAAAAATTAAGTGAAGCTCCTGGAGCTGTTAAAATTATTCCGAAAGCTAAGGAAAACTATATTTCTATTACAAATTTTATTTCAATTGATAACGAGTATTTTCAGCTGCGCTTCGTAGATTCATTAAAATTTTTAGGTACTAGCTTATAGAAACTAGCTAAAACTATGCAAAAAGGTGACTTTTACCATCTGCATAAGTATTTTCCTAAAGATAACGAGTTCCAATTACTTTCGCGGAAGAGCTTCTACCTTTATGAGTACATGGATAAATGGCAATGTTACCGAGAAGAGTCTCTTCCGCCTATTGTTTTTTTTTCATAATTTTCTTAATTAAGAGAGCATTTCTAGAGAAGACTAAACCACGCACGATTAGTGTGGGATCAGTTTGGAATTGCTGATTTAGGACAGTAGTACTGACCTGTATCTACAAACCGATGTTCTTTTATTAGCAGATATTTTGGAAAAAAATCGGGTTACTTGCAAACAACACTATAATTTGGATCCAGCATTTTATATAACTACTCCTAGTTTATCGTTTGGTGCTATGCTATTAAAAACTGGTGTAGAATTATAACTTTTAGATGATTTTAGCTTGCTAAGAATGATTCAAGCAGGCATTAGGGGTGGTGTGTGTATGTGTTCTCATCGGTATGCTATACTATTCGCAAAACTATCTGGCCGGTCAGGTCATAAATCATCGGAATTATGCTATCTCTTTCACACCTGTACGGCTTATGGAGCGGGCCGAGCAGCAATAGGGTAGGTAGCGTTACGCATAAAAAGGAATGTCGATAAAGTAATGAAACAAAGAATATAAATTACGTGGTGTTTTATATAACAGTATTGTATAGTTACTATCGAAATATAAATAGCTATATTGAACTATTGACATAAAGTATTACAATAAAATAATAAGGAGGTATAACAAAATAAAGAACTAAACAAGGAAAATACTAGTACTAATATTACTAAATATTACTATTACTAGTAATACTATTCTTCTTCGTCTTCAGTATCACTATCGTCTTCTAGGTTAATAACAAGACGGTTGGTGTCAATAAAAAGTGCTTTAGCTAGGTCTTCATTCTGGAGATTTTCCGAAACATCCTTCTGAATACGATATAGAGTTCGTTCGCTCGTTCCGCAAACCAATGCTGTCAGTTTTTTGCTTGTTGAAAATCATTTTTTCTTATGACATCAGGGACTTCTTTCAACTCTTGAAACCATTTATAAACGTTTAGAATAACCTGCCGAGCTTGTTGGTTTGGTCAATTTGGTTTTGCAAAAATCTTCCATTACGACGTAGGTTCATAGACAAAGTCCGTATAACGAATGAGTTAGGCATTGTGATGTTTAACCTTTTATGTTATAGAATATTTTGTTATCAATTATTCCTAATGACTTAAATATAACTATCAATCATACGTACTATAATTACTAATGCATTTCTCATTATCTACTTACCTAATCACGTATTTAGCTAATTATTTAAGAAATATCTTGAACATGTAATTATCTTAAACATTCAGTATTATTCATTAGATAACTTTAAAAACAATATCAATAACATTTCAAAATATAATGATTATATCGACGTTTACATTATAAGTTATCGACATGTTACAGCCCTAACGGTAGCCGACGTTTATTACCCTACCGGCCAGATAGTTTTGCGGATACTATAAAGCCAATAATGCATTTTTACCTGGGGTGTGATTCTCTCAACACTCGGTGCGTCGAGTTCAAAAGTGAACGAAAACCTCTGCTTATCGACGTAGAACTGTCATTTACGTCATTCTGACGTTTGACAGCGAAGATGTACTAAAGATTGTCACACATGCCCCAAATCAGAGCGTGTTTAAATATTTACTATAGAGTATTAAAAATACGTATGTAGCATTTTACGGTACTATACGAATAAAATTACCTAATACATAACGATTTCACCTACTACATTTCCTAATCATGTCGTAATTTTACATATAGCACGGTAATAGCGATACTAGCACGCACAGACGAAAGCGGAACTATTTGACACTTTTATCACGCAATGTTGTTGTTGCCGTGTGGTTGCCGGGTTAGAATAGTGCCACTCCATGTCTTCCCGTGGATGTCGTGAGAGGCGACTAAGGGAATAAGGGCTTGTAGTACTATTAGGCGATGGGCTTGCAACCTGTCACTAATACACTAGTACTAGTAAACTTATTGGCCTGATTGTGCAAAATGTGGTTACAGAATTATCAACAAGTCTTTTTGCAGTTGTTGGTATTTCTGTAGCTCTGCCTACCCCACTCTGGGAATAAAGGCGTGATGTTATGTATGTATCACGCAATTCTTAACTTTTCCAACTCGCTCACTCGTTCGATCGACAGACGTCAGATTGAAAAGCTACTATTAGACGCGTGAGTTTATTTAGGGTGCGGTTTATTTATTTATTTAATCTTCTTTGCACAATACAAATAAATGTAAAAAGTACAAATGGCGGGCTTAATGCCTAAAGGCATTCTCTACCAGTCAACCACATCAACCAAAGCAAAGGTGAAGAGAGAAATTAGCCAATCGGATTGTTCGAATAATCTGCGTGTCGTGTCGTGTTCACTCCTTCACTCAGCTTTAATTGAGTGGAAACGTACCCTGAGTTCTCAGACGAAATATGGCCGCCATGCCATCTAAAATAATGGTTGTGTACAAATAGTGAAATGAAACCCACATGAATTGTGTTAGAAGTGATGGTGGCGAAATATTATTCTTGTGAACATATTATGTTTGTTAGCAGTTGTTACTGGAAGAAGATAGTGCAGGTAATTATCTATTATTCGGGTCATACCCCTATTTATGAAATTAACAGAGCCAACCTTTGTGAAGGTTGGCACCTTCATAGGTTTAAAACAAAATCATTTTTATATCGAGTTTACCGATTATACATACGTACTTGTTTTTTGCATAACTAGCCTTCAACTATTATTCGAGGCCATCTTACAAGTTTACAATTCGAGGGATTTACCTTACTTATAAACTTAATTGATACCAAAAAACGCAAGCTATCTTATGAATACGACCATCTATTTCCATCATGAGTATCATGACTCCTGATAAAATCTCTCAATTACGATATTATTGGATTTGGTTTGTCGTTGAGTTGAAATAATGTGTCGCCAACTAACAAATAAAATGTTATGTTATAATATCCTCATTTATTAACAGACGTAAAGAAGCATGATAAACTATACCATACCACATCCTCAATCACATACCATAGCATTTAATCTATGCATGTCAGAAGAATTAAAGTGTATTGCGAAATCTCTAGTTAGTCCTAGTGCTATGAAATTCATGTTAATAAGTGGTTGAAATAACAACATGACTATCTGATACAAATTGATCCTAGTCATATAATGAGCTTTAGGTTAGTTTGTACTATGTCTACTAGAGACAATTTTACACATATTATGTATATTTGTAGAAGTAAATATTAAAATTAAAATAAAATATCCATAATCCACAATCTGGATAATTTGTCTTATATGTCATTGTGTTTTACCGGGGATGCAACCTGGACCACAAGCTGAGAAGAAGTGTTGATATATTTTAACTTTATATTAGCAAGTTTGTTCATATGTACTATATAGATCATCCTAGATAAATACATGTGCTTATAGCTTCATAATAACATTGAACTATTTTTGTTTCATCCATACATTATTAATGAGCTAGGTATCCAAGTAATAAAGAACTTCCTGCACTAGATCTCGTTAAAATGTAGACACGTGCCAGTTGTCAAATAACCGTAGGTCAATTTCACACAAACAAATTTATTGTAGAATTAGCTCTAGGTACTGTAATTCTGTCTTTAAAAGTCCACTGTGTAGGCCTTGACGGTGTACAATATTATATATTATGTAAATAATTATATTTATATCACCATTCCTCTTTAAAAGAGCCTTGCACTTAGCAGTAAACGGGTAAGGACCAAAAAGTTGGCCCCGCTGACTCACTCAATTAAATTTTCTATGAAACTTTTCCATTGTGCGACGAAAATTAGCCATACATTTGTAGCGATAATTTTTGTGTCACAACAGAACTTTTTTCAATATTGTTGTTTGTATGGTTAACTACATTTAACTATGGTCCAACTATTTGGTCCTTACCCAAACCTCACGGTAAGTCTTTTATTTTCTACGACCCTTCCCTTTCCCTTTTTTTTTCCCTCTTTAGTGTTTTTTGGTGGTTTACTAATGTTTTACCAAAAACTTTTTTACAAACTGATTTATTCCACAAACTTACCATTTGGCATACTGTACTTTTTCCAAAAATGTTAGATAGGCCAGTAAGAAATAATAGCAAGCGGACTGTAATTAAGGTTTTTATTAAAATATATAAAAATGACATGCGCGTTCGCGTCAAGGCGTAGAAAAGAAGTGTCGTCAGTCCCCGCAGCGCGGCGCGGCCGCGCGCTGCCGCGTCCCGCGAGCCCCGCTCCGCCGCCGCTCCGTGTTACGCGTTAACATACTCCCGGGCCAGCAGTGGAGTGATGTTGATGGTGGTGACTGTTGATTTATTCTTCTTCCAGTAGTGGGCAAATTTTGTGAAATGCCCGTCTGATCGTTCCTGATTGAATCTTGATGTCCGCCACGCGTGCTTCTCCATCCGGGCCAGGATACAGCTTCAGGATGCGCCCCAGGGGCCACTGCACCGCTGGGAGCGCCTCGTCCTTCACGACGACCAGGGAGCCCTCCGTGATCGCGCCACGTGATCTATGCCATCTCGCCCTTTGGTGTAACTGGGAAATATACTCCGTGTTAAATCTTTTCCAAAAATGTTGGCGTAGCAGCTCGACTCTCTGATATCTCGGCAGGCGTGCTGGGTCGCAGTCGGACATCTGTGGGTGAGGTAAAACAGTAAGAGTTCGGCCAATTAAAAAATGAAATGGGGTGAGGGCCGAAAGGTCTGATGGATCGGAGGAAAGAGGCGTCAGAGGCCTTGAATTAAGCATACCCTCTATCTGGACAAGTAGGGTGTACATTTCCTCATAAGTGAGGTGAGCTAAGCCTAAAACTCGTTTGAGGTGGTGCTTGATTGATTTGACTGTACTTTCCCATAACCCTCCGAAGTGAGGTGTGTATGGCGGTATAAAATGGAAAGAAATGCCATGCTCTGCAGCGCTGCTGTATATGGAGTCGCCGTACTGTTTTAGAAACTGAGTGATCACACGGGCGGCTCCTACCAGGTTCGAACCATTATCTGAATAAATGTTATTTGGTTTGCCTCTACGAGATATGAATCGGTATATTGCTGCCATATATGATTCCGTCGTCAAATCTGTGACCAACTCCAAATGAACTGCCTTTACTGCAAAGCAGACAAAGATGCAAATATAGGATTTAATGAGAACACTTCCACGCCCCTTACGGTTACTGATTTGAATTGGCCCGGCGTAATCTACTCCTACGTCACTAAAAATAAAGTTTGCATGTAGTCTTTGATTAGGTAACAGTCCCATTATAGGAGTCACAGTTTTTCCTTGAAACCGTCTGCATGTAAGACATGATCGTGTAGTTTTTCTTGCCAAATTACGACCTGATACTGGCCAATATAGTTGACGGATATGCGCGAGCAACAGTTGAGGGCCGGCGTGCATGAGAGTCAAATGATATGTAGAAAACATTATTTTAGTAAGGCAGTGATCGGAATGTAATAGAATTGGAAACTTTCTATCGTAACTGTATGGGGAGTTTGCCAACCTCCCGCCCACACGAATGAGCTCATTATCACCTAAAAATGGATTAAGGGAATTTAATTTATGTTTAGCAGGTAATCTTTTGTTACTATAAAGTAAATCATATTCCATAGCAAAAGCATCTTTTTGTATTATTTTTGCTAGTTGATACCTTGCCAGGATAAGTTCATTGTTAGACAAAGGTTTAATTGTTTGTTTGCATTGATTTTGTTTTTTATTATTTTTATTTTTGCATGAATTTATAAATCGTAATATGTAAGCGACGATCCGTGAAAGTTTATTGTAATTTGAATAATTATATATGAATGTTTGTTTGTCCGTTTGTGCAAAGTGTGATTGGGACCGGACTTCCGGCAGCTCTGATACACTAAGGTGTCCTGGTTGCTCAGGCCAACTGGTGTTGTCACTTGTCCTAAGAAAACTTGGCCCTGAGAACCATAAGTCTGATTTAATTAACTGCTGACAGTTGGTACACTTAGTTATGATATCTGCGGGGTTTTGTTTAGTAGGTACGTAGTACCATGATTGCGGTTGTGTGTGTTTTAATATTTCTGTAACTTTGTGGTTTACAAATGTTTGCAGTTTATATGGAGATGAGTTTATCCATGATAGAACTATTATTGAATCGCTCCAATAATAGCATTTACACGTGTTATTTACAATTCTAAGTGAAGCTAAAACTTTGTTACATAAGTTAACTCCAGTAAGGGCAGCGCATAATTCGAGTCGCGGTATCGTTAATGTTTTTAAAGGTGCTACTCTTCCCTTGGCTATTAGTAACTGCACATTGAAGCGGCCATCCGTGCTATAGCAACGTATATATACGCACGCGCCGTACGAATGCCGGGACGAATCGCTAAAAACATGCAACTCAATGCAACGCGGTGAGTCATAGTTGATCGCACGCCGGGGAATAGATACTAGGTTGATAAAAGATAAGGACTGAATGAACTTTGCCCATTGTCGTTGTATCGAAACCGGTATTTCGCTGTTCCATATTTCAGGATGTTCATAAAACACAATGGCCTTCAAATAAATCCTGGAATACGAATATGTTTGTGAATTTAATCAGTTTGTGAAATGTTTCTTGGTGAAATGGCAGGATACCGTTTTTGGAATGACATGACAATTACTCTCTTAAATTTGTAGCAGTATAGTGTCTCCTTTCAAAATTTCCTACAACATATCTTACCTTTTCTTTATTAATAAATTATTTAATTTATTAGTTACATGTAATTCTATTGTTTAAATATTCATAACA
>CASGFW010000233.1:0-14369 GCA_949316455.1 Acleris holmiana
CATCAAGTAAAGCCTGACAAGATTCTATTTGGCCCTATTTCAATACAAATTTGTATTGAAACAGGGATATCTTGTCAGGATTTATCTAGAGTTGCATCTGCGTTAAAAATTAAAATGTTTAAATATATCAACGACAAAATGACAAATTCAACTACTTACGTAGGGATAAGTAGTGGTCCCGCGGCGTGGCGGCGCGGGCGGCGGGGGCTCGTTGTTGACGTTTGCGAAGTCTATCGGCGGGCGGCTCGTCCGCGCCTTACTAAGCCACTGCTCCTTATGATCTTTTTTATTAAAATTTATCAAAATGACGACCTAAGTTTCTGTTTTATTAAGCATTCCCCGCCTATTGTTTCCTGCCTGATGTACCTACTACTCTTTGTAGGTACGTGATTCACTGAAACGATTAACTCCCAAAGTGCTTGTCATTTAAATGGGTCATTTTCAATTGCAATGACTAGTCGACGACTCCCCGTTGACCTGCAATAGACAGCCACCGCGGTGGGGCGACGACGCGGGCAGTCACATGCCGTTGTTTTGGGATGTAAATGGTACATAAACAACTTTTCCAAGACAAAGTCCTCGGCGGTCGGTGGTGCGACTGGTGCGCCGCAAACAGCCAGCTGCACGTTGCTTACGTCTGCGGAGAGGCGCTGGAGGGCGCTGGAGGGGCGGTTGTCCCTAGTGCTCCCTACACGCGAGCAACCGCCTCCACCGCCTCTCCTACAATTACCAAAATGTAGCTGGCCGTCTGCGAAGCACCAAGATTTAAAAAAAAGATTAAAAGTACTTTCCTTACAGAGTCCCTAGTGTCCCTACAAACAAATGCAATCACTTTAGTCCACCCTTATTAGGGTTCCGTAGTCAACCTAGTAACCCTTAGGTATAGTTCGTCCGTCTGTCTGTCCGCAGCCTAACTCAGAGACTATTAGTAGTAGAAAGCTGTAATTTGGCTTTAATTAGTCTCGCCAACAGTCTAGGTCTTTAAAAAGTATGTGCAATTGTTCGATTAAGGGATCCGTTTATGAAATATTAAGCCTTAAAGCGCTAATTTTTGGTATAGTCAGTGTCGTCCAAATGCATGTTAGGTAGGTTAGGTTAGGTTAGCTATACTTATAACAAATTGGTATGGTTTGGCTTAAAAATAACGTAAGCTGTTACCTATTTGCTTTCTTATCTTCTACTTAAGCCTAGAGCTTAGTTTGGTTCTAGGTCAATTTGTGTGACACTGTCCCGTGAAATTTATTTATTATTAATTTATCTATTAATTACTTTGATGCGACTTATCAAAAGCTTTTGATGCAACATCAAGAATGAAGCAAACCATGAAGTACTAAAAATCACTAAATGCAACACTATGGTCTCGAAGGTCCCGCTTTAGGCATCATTTCCGACATGCAACGGCACAGAAAACAGTTGTGGTCGCTGAGGGCGGTCGTGTAATGTCTGATACAGCGAACTCTACATGGGCTGCACAGGGTTCATCCGTGTCAAATATTATCTCGATGCTGCTAAATGAGCTACCTGAAGCCATTACCAGTGGTGAGCCGTTTATGTACGCCGACGACGTGGCGGTGGTGGCGTGCGCGCCGACCTATGACCATATCGAGAGGAAGCTTCACGTCACCGCGACCAGTGTAGCCGAATGCTTCTATAGTAACGGACTTATTTCAAATACCAAAAAGACCTAGGTAGTTTAACTTTGCCCTCATGAGTCGACAGATGAGACCGCTAACGGTAAACTGCTGATAGAACCATTATAGACCAAGTTTTGAGCACAACCTTCCTAGGCTTTCAGCTGGATAGGAGCCTCAATTGGGCTCAAACAGACTATCAGCGGCTTCTTTGCTATTTCTCATCGGTGCACACCCAACTCCAGTACGGAGTTGAGTTGTGGGCCGGAGCCGCCGGCTGGGCGGGTTTACGATTCCAAAAGCGCGCCGTGCGTGCTCCGCGTCGCACAAAAAGTTTCGACCAAACCCTACTTTCAATCGTTAGGCATTTAACATTGCCATCAATGTTAATACTGCAGAGGGCTGATTATACGCGAGTCGACCTGGACGCGGCTCACCGTGCCGCGCTCCCCGCGGGACCGCGGAGCGCCCGCAGCTCGCCGACTCCAGCAAGCTGTCCCACGTCTGGGGGCCCACGGATACAACTCCAACTTTATTTAAAGTAAAGCTCAACAAATGGCTAGTAGTAGAGCAAGCGCTCTTAACTATAAGGATCTTTTTTGCAAGTAGGCAAATCAATCAGGTTCAATAAATTGGTGCACCTAATCAATTAATGACTACAACATTGCAATAGATTTTTTAATAATAGGCATAAGTATATTCGGCATCAAAATATCCATGATTTTTTTAGAAATTTTGACAAGCAGCCGATATAAACCATAGCACTTCATCTAAGGCCAGGCTGGCTATTTTAGAAGTTACAGGGGGGGGGGGACACATTTTACCACTTTGGAAGTGTCTCTCGCACAATTCAGTTTAGAAAAAAATACGTTAGAATTCTCAATATCATTTTTGAAGACCTATACATAGATACCCCACACGAATAAATTTGATGAAAAAAAAAATAGAGTTTCAATTCTAAGTATGGTTTTTTTTTCCATTTTTGTGTGAAAGCCTTTAATAGAATAAATACATCTATTTACCAAGTTTCAACAGTATAAGTTCACAGGACAGACAGACAGACATGACGAATCCATAAGGGTTCCGTTTTTTGCCATTTGGCTGCGGAACCCTAAAAATGACAGGAAATTTTATATTATCAAAAAAAATATGAATATGACTACAGCAGGACTGTAACGTGTTCCTCAGATATTTTTTATAAATAAATACTGGCCTTCCTAGGAATGGAAATACCATTTTTATTCAGCTTTTCAGATGATATGGAAATCCTTATTTTCGAGTACAATAGGCCTAGCACGCGTCCACTCGGTTCCAGATCGGGTGGTTTAATGAAATAAAACAAGAGTGCATTTTAATCCTAACTTTAATATATACAAAAGGAAATACATTAGCGAGGAGTCCTCCAGTACATAATGTCCATATAAACATGGCGGGCGGCCTTCCCGGCGCGCCCGGCCCCTCCGGCGGTACACGATATAATAGTAAAGTAATAATATAACACAAACTGCATTCGCTTAACCTAGGCTGTAACACTAGTGGCGCCGCGCGGCTCCGCGGCGAGATGAAGTCAGTTAGTCGGTACCTAGACGCGCTCGGCGGTGGCGCCATAATTATTATAGATAATAGGTACATCTGAACGAAACAAAGAAAGTAAACAAGGAATTAGATCGGGGGCGGATCTAGAGTTTCATTTAAGAGGACCCTCCTCAGGCCGGCGTTCGCTACGTTTCGGGGAGGTCAGCCAGAGTTAAAGGTTTTAAGACTCGGGCTGGGGAGGGCCGGGTCCGTTTCCTCTATGCGTTGGATTCGGTACTGAATTAGATGTTTTTAAAAAGGGAGATAATAAAACATTAGAAATGTTAAAATCAATTCATTACAAAACGGTATGGTACAGAGAATCGTTTGAATCAGGAGTTATTGGAAAGGGAGCCATATAGCCAAGGAGACTACGTAAACGTTCGGAGCGGCGGTCAGGCCCAGGAGGGCGGGGGGGGCGGGGCGGGCGCGCGCGCCAGCTGGCCGAGCGCGGAGTGCGCGGAGGAGCAGATGTCCTGGTAGGAGAACTGCGGGAAGTGCTCGTCGTGCGCGCGCGCCAGCCCCGCGTCGCTCTCCGGCGGCGTCAGCTCCACGCTCTCGCCCGTGAACTCCGAGTCGAAGTAGCGCGTGTCCGTCTCCGACTCCACCTGCAACAGCGGCGCGGTTAGCGGCGGCGGCGAGGAGGCGGAGGCGGAGGCGGAGGCGGAGGCGGGAGGGCCGAGCTCGCACCTGCGGCTTGAAGGGCGGCGGGATCTTCTTGGCGAGCAGGTCGGCCCAGTTGACGGCGGCGAAGAAGGGGTGCGCCATGATCTCGCCCACGTCGTCGGGCCCGCCGCCCAGCCGCGCCGCCGGCTCCTTCGTCAGCAGCCCCGCCAGCAGCGCGCGCGCCGCCGCCGACAGCGCGCGCGGGAACCGCACCTGCACACACACACACGCGCTCACACACGCGCACACACCTGCACGCACGCTCACACACCCACACCTCCACAGCCAACTCTAACCTACATTGATATGGCATATTGTTTTTAGGTTTATTCGGCTTCTTACTAAAAAGTGATATCTCCCCAAATCATAAATGTCAAAATAGACCAAATTCTCATGGACCACGAAAAAAGTGATAACTAAAAAAGTGCCGAGTTGGGCCTTACTCATTTACAATCAAACTATTTTACTGCTTCTAAATGCATTTCGAGTACTTCCTAAGCAGTTTTCTTTACCGTAATGGTATACTATCGCGTTGTAATCTAAGGGGATTAAGAAAACTGACAACACTATTTACGTATTATCACAATTTTTAGTACACGTGATTTTGGCCAATTTGGAAGTTTACATTTTGGGAAATTTAATAACGTGTTAAGTTTCGATTTAGAAATGAAAATAGTATTGGGTCCGGTGTGGTGTCGGACGAAGTAAATACGCCGTTTTCAGTCATTAACGACTTTTTATAAGATGTACGACTATATAGACCTTATTTTTTTACTGGGCTTGACCATAAGTGTTATGTAAAAAAACAGGTCCTTAGCAGCACTAAAAAAAATTATAAGGTTGGAAAATAAAAAGAAAGAAATACATTAAATAGGGCCTAAATGAGTTCCTATAAATATACACCCTGCGGCGTCGCTCGGGTTTTTCTTGGAACTTCCTCACACACTACCAGAGCCCGGAATTTTCATAGCAATTTTTATGTGTCATAGGGACTTCTCGTTTATCGACTTCCGATATACATCATTTTATCGATACATTATAGAACACAACACAACGTATCAATGATGATTAAAAGTAAAGATAAACAATACGCGGTCTTAACGCCAAAGAGCGATCTCTTTTATATAACTTTTGAGTGGCTGAAAATGTTAAATAGAGATTTGCAATGAAAAGTTAATAGTTAACAATTCTACATTTAATCAGTTCAGTTCAGTGTTTTAACATTATCAACAAAGAGCGGAATTCTTCATAGCAAAAATCAAACTGTCAGAGGGATTGACCTAACTGTTTTATCGACTTATCGATAAATATTTGTCTTAACGAAACAAAGTTAAAGTAATGAAATCAGGCTTTTGAATATACATACAAACAAATTAACGGTGTCCTTAATTAGCTGACCGCCACTGTATTTTAGTATAATAGTAAAGAATAAAAGAGAAAATACTTTTTTTTTTATTTTCTATATGAAACTTATCATTAAAAATTAAAAACAAATATTGCTAAGAGTAGGTAACTAATCTTCATTCAAAATAACAAAGTTGAAATCTAAATCTGTACTAAATATGTTTTCTTCATCTTCCCTGTAGTAAAAGAAAATAGTCATTATTTTTTCAACATTGTCACCTTTCAAATTACTCCTTTTTTCATTGTAGATCCATTTATAAGATGAAAACGAGCGTTCTACCTCAGTTGAAGTAACAGGAGCACATTTGTAGTACTCGATAACGGTGTTTAGGCTGTAATCACTTTTTTCTATAAAATCAGCATATTTGCGTATCATGTCGTAGTCCGGAATTCTATCTAGTACTTTTTCAAGTTTTATTTGCACTGTCTGAGATCCACACCAATTTAGAATACTTCTCACCTGGTCAAGTATTAGAAGAGAGTCTAATAAGGATAAACAGGATGTTTGTAATTTGATTATTGCGTGACGTCAAATGCCATAACTATCTTTTATGTACAACAGATCATTTCTCAAAATATTCTGCTTAAGTACTCTTTTAGCTTCTCTTATTGCAGCCGACTCTTTTGAATCTAAGGTCGATATTACTTTTGTAATACATTCCAAGTTTTCTGCATAATATATAGCTGGATTAAGCCATGTGCCCCACCTAGTTATAATAGGTTTTGGAGGCAATGGTACGGATGAACAAATTTGTTTGAATAAGCGGACGCTATGTGGAGACTTTAAAAATATTTTTTTACGTTGTATATTAAGGCATCAACACTTTACATTGAGATCGTATGTGCTCGCAGACTCTATGTAATCCATGTGCCAGACATGTAACATGTAGTAGATTTGGAAATGTAGCTTTTAAGATTTTACCAGCCTTTAGCATGTACGCGGCACTATCAGTGCTCAAAACAAGGACATTTCTAACATGCTCATTATATGAATTGTGCCAAATAAACTGCAATTGCTTTTTTAAGTATTCGGCCATTGAGTTACCATCAACTTTTTCAAAAAAATTACTTCCGATTAAGTAAGATTTGCTACAAGAATTTTTCTTTAGTTCTCTTACAATCAAATTACTTAGTGACACTTGCCCATCCTATTTAATGTTTCGTCGACTGTTAGCCATATATATTTTCCTATCAGGTTTTTGCGTATGTCTTGAACTGTTTGTTGGTAAACTATATCTAAGTATACTTTTCTCAGCAATGATTCATCCGGAAGTGATTTTGATGTACAGGAACAACAAATATATTTTTTGATTTTTTTTTATAATCTGTGGATTGTTAATCTTTTTCCATGGAATATTGCACGAAACTAAAAATATGATTAAATCTATATAGTAATGTGTCTGAACTCGTACTTTTTGAGCATTGTCACGAATGAGTTTTACTCACTAAATGACTTTCAACACAATGTTTCTTTAGCTGATGTAAGTAAATGAACGTCACATTTAGAGCAATATATTGTGGAAGAATCTTCTTTGAAACTAAGAGAAGAATCTTTATGTATCTATTTTTTTATTGTTTTTCTTTTAGGACTAACCGTTTTAGTAGCACGGCACGGAAATCACTCATGAAAACATAAATGACATATGTGACGCTGACATGATTTACTTTAATAAGGAGATGCAAGTTGCTTATCAAAGAGGTCAAATGTTACAGAATAATCTTTTAAGTTGATTATGGATACCTAATGCGATATTATTCCGTAACATCGATAAGTCGATAAAACAGTTAGGTCAATCCCTCTGACAGTTTGATTTTTGCTATAAAGAATTCCGCTCTTTGATTATCAATTTCATGTTCAGTCAGTTTTAGAGCTAACAAGTGTTTCATCATTAGTTTATCTATAAAAGAAATAGATAGTCTTAATTTTTTCTTGTCTCGAAGAGATCGTTCAATCGCGATAAGACTGCATGTTGTTTACTTCTACTCGTATTCATATTTAAAAAAATGTATTTTGTAGTTTATCGATGTACACATGTATATCGGAAGTCGATAAACGAGAAGTCCCTATGACAGCTCAAAAGTGCTACGAAAATTCCGGGCTCTGCACACTACCATGTATCGGATAATAATGAAATGAATCGAGCGAGACATCGCCCTCGCGGCCCGCGGCGCGCGCCGAGCTCACCTCCTCGGAGACGATGAGCGAGAAGAGCGTCTCGTGGTCCCGGTTGTAGAAGGGCAGGCGGCCGCACACCATCTCGTACAGCACCACGCCCGTGCCCCACCAGTCCACGGCGGGCCCGTAGTCCGCGTCCTCCAGCACCTGCTCGGACACGCACGCGCATGTAGCACCGGCGCACCGGCGCACCAGCGCAGCCGGCCCGCGACTCGCGACACACGTCACAACCATTACTCAACGAGAACACATGCAGCTTCATACCTGTCTACCATATCTTAATAATGATTAATATGAATAATTGTTCATTCCATTTGATGCCGTTCGGCTGGCAATATTTAATATTATATCACAGAAAAAATTAAATAACCTTGTAAGGTATTTTAAATATTTCTGAACACTAAAAAAATATTAAATCACCTCACTGAGACATTCAATACGATACGAGACATGCATTATTAGTAATTTAGGTTTAGATATGGCAAAATGTAAATGATGACATGGGATGTCGCCGGAGGACAGAAGGCCGGCGCGGGAGGGGCAGGGTACCTCGGGCGCGAGGTACTCGGGCGTGCCGCAGAACGTCTTGGTGGTGCGCCCGTAGGTGATGTTGACCTTGCACAGGCCGAAGTCCGCGATCTTCACGTGCCCGTCCTTGTCCAGCAGCAGGTTCTCCAGCTTCAGGTCGCGGTAGATGATGCCCTGCACCACGCACTCATTGTAATGAATGAGTAAACATATCTCGATACTGATCTGACATTATTAATCTAACCTTTCGTCCCCATGACAATCTTTATATACAACATCACAAGTTTACTCCCTCTAGCCGCTATCGGATATTGCTCGCAGTAACTCCTAGCAGGTCAATCAATCAAATCATTTATTGCATATCACATTACATAGGTTGATGGAATTGTAAGTAGGTATACCTGTGACGCCCTGCAAGGGCACAGCAACATGAGAGGGTCAGCTTAACAATTATTCTCTTTGTTAACAATAGGTAAGTAATTTCCTGGCGATCTAGAGCTATCGGAGTACAAATTAGCTATAAATATCTAGTATTGAAATATTCTCTTAAGCTGTAGAAAGATTTAATTATTAAGAATGTTTTTAGTTGTTTGTTGAATAGAATTGGTTTTTCAATGCTTTTTATAGAATTCGGGAGGTGATTATATATTTTAATTAACATGTGATGTGGGCTGGATGTTACTAGTTTTAATTTGGAAAAGGGCAGTTTAAGTTTATTCAGGTCTCTGTCGTTTCTTTTTTGTACACTTTTTTTTAGCGAATGGAAGCAGGTGGAACTGCGACCTTAGAAATTGCACTTTTTTTAAAGTCTTGCGCAGTTAAACTAGCATTTTGATAGTTACAAGCCAAGAATCTCTTGAAGGAACTCGGTGTTTTCGATGAGTGCGTTAGTTTACCTAATGGCTACGTAAATCTGAATGTGGCGGGATAAGGCGTCAAAAGTAGTATTGAGGGCGGAGCTAGAGCATCACGCGGCCGGGTACCTCGCTGTGCAGGTAGCCGAGCGCGGAGACGATCTCGGCGCCGTAGAAGCGCGTGCGCTCCTCGCTGAAGGCGCGCTCGCGCGAGAGGTGGAAGAACAGCTCGCCGCCGTTGGCGTACTCCATCACGAAGCACACGCGGTCCGCCGTCTGGAACGAGTACTGCAGCGCCTGCGCGCACACAAACCGCCTCATAACCACCCCTCACATCAACGCACACCTCCCACACTGCCAGTTCACTGTTCCTTAACCCTTATCAACAAAAAAACCACGTACCTAATTTCATAAAATATTCAAATCTAATATTAAACTTTTCTGGAAGAAGAAAATCGTTTATTTTCTGCAATCAATAATAATATATGAAATTAACAAAGGTATATTAACATGCGACCCTAAACTTAAAACCATACTGTAATGAACCAAGTTGGGTCGTGTGCCACTTACGCGGATTTGGTTATTCTAAGTAACATTCTTAGACACGGGACAAGCCCATGGGTTACCGGCGAATCAACTCAAATAATAAAAAAATTGAACACATTGGCCCTGGCAACGTTCCACTATGCCTACGCTATATGTCTCGCAGTCACAAACACGTGTCACTGGCATAGATTTATTTATTTATTTATTCATTTATTACATTTGTAACTTACAGTTAAAAACCATTGTATTACAAACTTAATTTTATGGCATTCATTCACAGATGTGTTAGGAGTACGAATTCCATTGACGCATGTGTGTCAACCAGTGATGGGCAAAATATAATCGACTAACGATTAATGATTAAAAATGGCGATTGATTAATCTTAGTCGTAAGAGTTTCGATTAATTTAGTTACGATTAAATTAATCGCCGATTAATTAACAGCGACTAAATTGTTATTCAATTAATTAATTAGATTCATTTTCTTTCGATTAACATTAGGAATAAATCGTTTCTTTTGTAAGTCTAAGTTTCGAGTTACGTTGACAGATTGCTACAGCTTAACAACTTACATCTGTATAACATCATTTTCAACATATTGAATTTTTGTACCGTGCGTGTTCCAATTTTTAAATCGAAATTTAGTCGATTAAAATGACGATTAATTAATCTTTATTCGTGTAGTTCGTCGATTAATTTAATCGCAATTAAATTAATCGTGATAAATTTTGTGACAATTGATTGTTTAATCGATTAATGCCCATCTCTGGCATTGTTTTTAGGTAAAATAGTATAATATCTTTTTATTTTGCTTGATATCGTCAGTTATGTGCCCGACGTGTTGGAGAGTGGTCTCATTGCTCAATAAAACATCATTTAATTTTAAATAGGTATAACGAAATCGCAGAGAAAAGTCTCAAACATAAAACCAGGTATACATCGTGTCACTGGCAGGAGTATCAATTGTTTAGTCACAGATGTTGACTCTGGGGCCGAACGGGTGAACAATTAATAATCAATGTGTCCCGAAAGACCAGTGTTTATTTGTGGGTGTGGGTATAGACTGACCGTGAGGAAGGGGTGCTTGGTCTTCTTGAGCACGTGGTTCTCGGTGAGCGTGTGCGTGACCTCGTCCTTCTGGATGATGAGGTGCTTCTTGAGGATCTTCATGGCGTACAGGCGGCCCGTGCCCTTCTCGCGCGACAGCACCACCTTGCCGAACGTGCCCTTGCCCAGCACCTTCACGAACTCGAACTTCTCCAGCGTCTGCGGGCGGGAGCGCGGGCGCAGTCAGGCGGCGATACAGAAAGACAAGCGGCATATTCGCGCTTATACTATACGCCTCGTGCCCTTCAAGTACAGTTTGCACCAGGCAGTCGCAATACCGACACTATTAATTATCCTCCCAACGAAGATAGAACGCGCGCGGTTTGTTAGAACTCTTACTCAAAAGCATACATTTCTTGTCGCGCATTCCACCTCGGCTGAACAAATTCTCAATAGCTTTTTAGGATTCTGAATTCTAACTAAGAACCCTTATAGTTTCGACATGTCCGTCTGTCTGTCTCTTTTCCTTAGAAACTATCAAAATTATAAAACTGATTTACTAAACTTCCGGAAAACGAAACAGCACCAGAGGGAATAGCGATGAGTAGTTCTGCGCGGACGGAGTGCAAGAAGCTATAGTTGCACAGGAGATGAAGGTTGAGATAGGTCGGTAGTAGTCAGTACGGGGGTTGATTAAAGCGATTATTTTTCCTAAATTGACAAAGAATTCGTCAAATATGAATGAAAATGTTCATAAAAAGGATATTTAATTGTGTTTTGCGTTCAAAACTAAAAAGCGTAGCACGTACTAAAGAAGTGGCATATCGTCAGAAGTGCCAAAAAAATGAGACCAAACCAAACCAAACAAATGAGAATAAACCAACAAAGAAACCTTGGAGCACTTGCAAAAATATAATATATGCAATACGAGTATGAATAAACGTGACTCTCAACCTGTAGAACTAATTCCCGTAAATAATCCAATGGTCCCTTGATAACTGCTACGTATTATTTTTATCTATAGGACGTAAGTTAGCCACTCAAATTGTTTCGCAATCTGGAGACACAGACACTAATCTTGCGCGCAAAGTACGTCCAAATGGGCGCACGGACAAATCGTTTATTATGCAATACACAGACGCGAAGAAGTAGAAGCCATTATAATGCAATTAAAAGTAAATAGAGGACCAGAGCTAGACATAATAAATACCAATCTTATCCGGATCATCAAAAATATATCATTGTTCCACTTACATTTATAATTTAAGTCTAAGTTCGGGTTGTTTTCCAGGGCTTTGGAAAATTGCATCCGTCACACCTATTCATTAAGACGGTCCCAAAGAAGTTCCCGGAAATCACAGGCCGCCATTTCTTCACTGAGCGCCTTCTTTACAATCTTAGAGAAGCTCGTAAACTCGCGACTCGTCAAGTTCTTGGAGAAGTTTAGTCTTCTTTCCGATAGACGGTTTGGCTTTAGGCAGTGCATATCCACGGAAGACGCCACTTTACTCTTGATTAAACCTACATCATCCTATTTAGACGGTAACTCTTAGTGCATTGGAGTCTTACTGGATTTGGCTAAAGCCTTCAATAACGTCTCGAGAGCTATTCTTCTCCCTTTGAACACTTAAAAATTTAGGTATTCGCGGTGTTTCACTAAAAGGTTCGACAGATATCTCTTAGAGAAGGCAGTTGGTAAGAGTCGGTTCTGTTTGGAGATACTGAACCTTTTAACTTTGGAGTCCTACAAGGAAGCATTCTTGGCCCTACCCATTTTATAATAAATATTAATGATATACACAACCATATTATTAAAATACTGCATGATCAAAGTTATATAAAGCTTTACTGATTAATAATCGTATTATAAGTATTTCCTTGCGATAAGGCCAAGCCTAGTGCAGGGAGGGATCCCTGGCAATTGTGTAAAAACTTGTGTGCGAAATTAAAGTTATCACTTTCCTTTTCTTTGTTAAATTAAAGAAAAGGATCTAGCTATAATTCATCTCTCAGATAACGTCCTCTGGAGATTGTCTAGCAGGTCCTTGAACTTTAATAATCATGACCTATTATTGGGTAGAAACAAATAACATGAATTCCAAGTTGCGGTCGCGGCTCGCGGGCGCGGCGCGCGGTTCCGAGAAGCGCTGAGTCAGCGCGTGGTTTTCCTGCTCGCGGCCGAGCTGCCCGAGGGGCAAGCGCGTGCGCAGCGCGCGACTCGCCTGCTGGGCTCGTCTCCGAATCGTTAATTTAATACCCTGACAGAGGTACTAGGTTCTATAAATAAAGCGCAAAAATATTATATTTTGAAAAAAAAAGAAACAAAAAGTATTTATTTAGCACACACATAGCAAAAACTTCATACTACAAAAAGCTAAATTATAATACAAAACTAGTAAAGTTTAGGTAGGTATAGGAGCCAGCAATGTGTGGATGAAATGAATCTGACTTAGCTTGTAGTGCAGAGCAACCACAACGCTGCTATTGTGTCAGAAACTTCAAATTGGGGAGTTCGTCAAGTATAGGTACCTACGAGTACTTTAAAGGTTTTTTTATTTGTTAAATAACTAGAGATTTGTTAATTACTTTATGCAAATAAATATTACAATTACTTAATGTATTCAAAAATATTGCGTTAATTTGATAAACTTAAATGAGTAATGTTTAACAGAGGTTGAAGTCAGTCTAAACATAACTACATAATAAGGAATATTTTTTTTAGTTTAACATAAAAACCTAACATTGTCACACAAGGAAGAAATTATACGCGAGGCGGAAACGGAGGCGGTCGGGAAAGCCCAGACCGATGCCGGGCGTGTCGCCGGCCGCGCAGGCCAATTAAACTTATGGAGGAAAAATTGATGCCCTAATTCGGCTGACAAATACGGAGTAGATTGGCGTAAGTAAATAGGGGTCACTGAAAACCAGCGCCGTGGGTCGTGGCTAGCCACGCCACTACATCACCTGGTGACTTTTTATTTTGTTCATGTTTTGTGCATTGTATGAAATTTTGGCAATATGTATAATTATTACTATTTCTAAATAACGAAAATACCGCACTCCATACGGTGTCTACCGATCGTATATTATGTTAAATTTATTACACAGAAGACAGAAGACCCTTATCTAAGAAATCAGCCCAATATGCTAGTCAGAGTAAATCGGCCGCGTCCCTCGGCGGACCGGGCAGCCCGGGCAGCCCGGGCAGACCGGGCAGACCGGGCGGGCAGACGCGAACAACTCTCGGCTACGGATCCTCGCAATGGTCACCTACCTCAGACCAGCGGCTCTAATTTGAAATCCGTAATTCGAACTTCGGATCGCCCCGTCACTTTATTGCAAATTAGTTACGCATCGAGGGCAAAAGGGATAACAGTAGAGCCCCAGAAGACATGCTGTGATCCCGCGCGAGTCGCGCGACTCGTAATCGCACCCCACCTGAAACCCTAGAAAAGGCACCTCTCGCTGTAGAATGTTGCTCAACATTCCTGATCAGTCACGTCACATTAGCGGCGCCTCCACTCACTCTGTGATGTACTCTAGTGGAATTCGTATCACATCACTAATTTACACGTGGACGGGTCTACGTCGCTCACCCACTCATCTACTTCGGACGCACGAAGAGCAGGCGCCTAGGCATTTGAAGATAATGCTGCGATGCTAAGTAAAGTGTCCATCTCTCTCTATGGAGACATGACAACATATCTATAGCAGTAACTTTATTACGTCACAAATGAGGTTTGTAAGTCCGCAACAACATTTCTCAATAACCCACCTACTTGTGGCCGCGAAACAAAAAAGAAATCGTCTAAAATTTATAAAAGAGCAAAAATGCTGCGCTATTTTTTATCTTGAAAATATTTAGATTAATTTATTTTCTTTCATATACATATTATAAAATCATCTTATTTTTGTAATGCAACATTAAAAATGCAATTAGTT
>CASGFW010000234.1:0-28970 GCA_949316455.1 Acleris holmiana
GCCAATACAGTTGACAGCGAACGAATGACTCGAGTATCTTCCCGCAGATTTACAGCATTGACACTGGTCTGTAATTAGTAACGTCTGATGTATCGCCTTTTTTGTGTATTGGAATTATATGAGCTAGTTTCCACTTAGAAGGAAAGACTCCAGAAAACAATGAGCACTTAAAAATTAAGTTGATTGGCATTGCTAACGTACTATGGCATCGACTTAGAAACAGGGGAGGCAAACCATCAGAACCCTTGTTTCAATCTAGCGACTTCAGTAAATCGGTTACTTCTTCATCGGTGATGGTTAGGGATGAAAGCAGCAGATTATTTGGGTAAATTAACTCGGTAACCGCTTTGTTATTATAGACTTAACTTTAATCAAATTTGGTTACGCCTAGCCCACGGACAAGTTAGAACTTGTTGCCCCTGCCCGTGGCACTCTCGGATACACGTCCAAATTACGGAGGCACGCACACTGAGGCGCCTTTGAGCACGGTAATAAGACCGACTCCCGGCGACTCGCCGCTCGTCGCTCGCACGCTGTTAGCGCACAGCGCGTGAGCGCGTACGAATTTGATCAAAATAGGTGAGGCGGGCGTGCCTCAACCCGGGGCTGGTCTAATTCGTACCCACCTTAAAGTGTTGAGTTGTAATGTGTGTGTGTTGCAGCGATGACGGGCCTGGGCGGCGTGGGCTGCGCGGCCACGTGCGAGCGCCGCGCGCTGCGCCCGCCGCACGCGCTGCCGCACGCCGACCAGGTAGCTCGCTCGCCCGCGGCGCCCCACCGGGGTACTGCCCGCACAACCTTGCGCAGGGTCCTTCCTGATCGCTTCTACCATCTTTCCGCATTGTTGGGTTTTAGTTAGGAAATGAGACAACTGATGAAAGTACGAGCACAAAGGCATTCCATCTTAGTCCTTAGCTTAGAGTTAGCGATGCATTTGTAGTCTTAGAATTGCAGTCATATGTGATTGTAGTCTTAGGAATGCAAATGTCTATGGGTTTCAAATGCTACGTACCATCATCAGATAGTTTGTGTGCTGGATGCCTTTTCCTCGCTTTAAAAACAGGATGCAGGACGCCAATTATACTTTACTTCTCTTGTTCAATAATTAATTTATATCTCTGACGTTATGATTAATTAAATAAACCAAAAACCAAAAAAAAATGGTTTTGATAATAACTTTTGTGATTTTTACTGCCATTATTTACATTAAAATAAAGTACTTTAGAGCAAACACCAAAGGTTAAGTTTAGTTCGGTTATAGTATCTTTGAAATTTTGTTGTGTTCTTATGTATAGATGGCGTTCTTCAACAGTATTTTTAGAGAAGTTTCCGTATTTTAAATACAGATGGCGTGGTATCGAAGGTTTGTAAGACCAAATACAGATGGCGTTATAAACATAAGTTTACTTAATAATTCGAATCTTCAACTAACACAGTAAACGCTTTAAGGCGATATTTATAAAGAAAATGGTCTGTGACATTTTCAAACAAGTCGTAGTTTTGTAAAGTGAAAATAGATGACGTTATTTTCAATAATCATTTCGTAGTTTGCTTATGCGTTAAATCTGTGTTTACTTGCTACTATTTAAAAATGCTAAGTTTGGATGGATGAATGCTTATTACTCATTCACGCAAGAAAGGCTGAATAGACCTGGATGAAATTTGGCACGAAGATCTATCTTTTATCCCAAGATAAAACACCGTTCCAGTGGGATGGCAAATTTGCGAATAAAAAATAAAGTAAGTGCTATTCCCGAGCAATCGCTTAATAATAATTGTCTTTTTGTACCTTGACCTTGGCGGAATATGTAATAGTTCCGATGGTGCTGAATTATATGTATACATGTTATGTTCACTTATAAACTGTTAAACAATCATGCCAAAATAAATAAAAGTGTAAAAAGAAATGATTGGTCGGACAAGCGGTTGGAGGGTGTAACGTTAGATGTGATCGTCAGACGTGGTTGCAGAGCACGCCGCTGCTGGCGGGCATGGCGCCGCTGTCGCCGCAGGCGTCGCTCGGCTCGCTGCACGCGCACCACACGCTGCCGCACGCGCACGCGCCGCACGCGCCGCACGCCGCGCACCCGCCGCCTGCCTCATGTACGTACCAGTACCCACTAATAAAACACCAGACTTGACCGCAATGAAAACTTCATGCTTTACGTTTTTTATGGAAATCTCAACTTTGAGGCATTCCACATAAAGCATCATTGAAACGACTATTGAATACCTTCCTTTTGTTATGGAGTCGTTATAAACGTGTGTGCATCGTTAGGCGGGTCGAGCACGTGTCCGCTGGGCGCGGCGTGCGTGCCGGCCGGCGTGACGCCCGCGGGCTCCGACATCTACGCGTGCGCGGCGCGCGAGCGCGGCCACTACGTCGCCTACGAGCCGCTCGGACACTACACGCAGTGAGTGCACGGGAACACCACACTACTGGACACTACAGAAATATAGTAAAGTCATTCCTCTTTTTAAATCGGGCGAGATGAGTGTTTTTACGAATTTTTGTCCCATTTCTACTGGGTCAGTGCCTTACACATTCTACCTGTTAAAAGTAAAGTTTTTGAGAAGTTAATGTTAAAAGATATGAGAAGACACTTCAATAGAAATAAACTGCTTAACATTGCACGATACCATTTGGGAGAAATCTTGTGGTGCAATAGGATTTTTTTGTGATCTTTCCAAAGCTTTCGATTGCGTCGATCATGCGACTCTTATAATGGAATTAAAACATTGTGGTCTGTCAAATAATTCTCTAAGTCTTATGACTTCATATCTTAGTGATAGAACACAGTTGTTCTAAATCAAACATAGTCTGTTGGAGCAGCATATAAATTAGGTATTCCTCAGGGCTCTATATTAGGTCCTTTCTTATTTTTGGTTTATACTAATGATTTACCAACAACGGTAGATAAACTTTGTGATTTTGTGCTTTTTGCTGATGATACATCATTAATTTTCGAGGTAAACCAAAAATCCGTCGATTACAGTAGGATAAACGCCACCCTAGGTAAAGTAATTAGTTGGTTTACTTGTAACAATTTGCTACTTAATGCTAAAAAAACTAAACGGGTTAGGTTCACTTTGCCTAATGTTAGACCGGTAGATCCAAACATAATTCTGAAAAACGAGTGTTTAAAAATGGTAGATAAGACACTTTTCTTAGAGATAACTATAGACAAAAACTTGCAATGGAGTCCCCATATATCAGTACTAGCAGGTAAATTAAGTTCGGCGGCTTACGCTGTTAGGAAAATCAGGTAACTTACCAATATTGAGACAGCTCGTTTAGTTTATTATAGTTATTTTCATAGTGTTATGTCGTAGTGGTATTCTAGTGGTATTCGTTTGAGGAAAAGCGGCTGATATACAGACTATATTCGTGTAACAAAAAAGGACCATTCGTTCAATATACAACTTAATATTCCGTGATTCCTTAAGAGTTCTTACCATTTTCAGCACTTAAAAAATACTTGAAAATGTCATTAATGTCTAAAGCTTACTCGACCCTATCGTCGAGGACTATCTAACGACATAAATGCTTGGCCTAAGATACTTAACGTAACGGGGCACGGTTTCCGTAGGAGAACGTATCGAAACTTTATTTCATTTAGTTCAGCTTCGTCATGGGTTACCTACCCATGACGAAGCTGAACTAAATGAGTTTATTTATTTGCTCTTGTGTTTATTAGAAGTTTCGACACTTTTTCCTGCTTAACTACTCATGATATATGTATTTTTAAATTTTATTTATAGATTTATATAATGCTAGGTTAAGTTCTTTCACTGTCATAAACGATATTTAAAAAAAATACGGACTGTTGAGTTTCTTGTGGCGCTTCTTCTCAGCAGTGGTCTCTTTGAAGCGCCAGTAGAGTTTTGACGTGTAAAAGTGCCCGTGCGGCCTACTTACTGAACAACAATTTTTATCTTTTAACTTATTGATTTAAAAAGTGCCCACGTTCGTATAATGTGCAATACTGTGCAGTATTATATTTTAGGAATTGTACCATTTGGTGGAACAGGCCTGAAACTGATTCTTCATGCGCCTCAGCGAACTTTGGAATTTCTAATCCGTGGTTCTATAGACTTATTAAAACGTTTTACTACTTCAGTTTATCTGATACCTTTATAAATTTTATTTATGATACATGTGCCCTTGTAACCATATTGTTATAGTATAATGATTGGAAACTTGGATTATATAAACATGACAAATGTTTTAAAAAAAAAGATTAAATTATAAGTCCGTTTGGACCCTACGCCCGTAGGCTAGTTTATGGGTGGTACAGTCACCAGCAATAATATATTATACAACATTGTGCATCTGACACGCTCTTATGCCGCCAGTAATAAAGACGTGTCAGATATTTTTCAGCGCAATGTTGGATCATTTGACGTGATCTGACAAAAACCGCACAGCGTTGCCAGATAAAAAAACTCAAACGAATTCAATAGTTTTAAAGCATTTCTCAAACAAAGCCTATAATATCGAAAAAATTGTAAAAACTTGGAGTTAATTATTTTGGGATATCCCAATTGCAGTCGCGACTCGCTGAGCAGCGAGGCGGGCGCGGGCTTGGGGGCGGGCTTGGGCGCGGGCGCGGGCTCGCTGCAGCGCCGCGCCTGCGCCGCGCCGCTGCACAGCTTCGGGGACTCGCCGCACTCCACGCCCAGCCACGGACAGGGTCAGTGCCTAGCGCATTACGCTTCAAACAACACCTTTCATGTAATAACAAAAACAACCTAGCGCAGCGCGTTTTCAATAATAACTTAAGTCTACATAAATCGAAGTCCCCGTGTTGTTGCTGGGTTAGAATAGTGCCACTCCATGTCTTCCCGTGGATGTTGTAAGAGGCGACTAAGGGAATAAGGGCTTGTAGTACTGTTAGGTTATGGGCTTGCAACCTGTCACTAATACACTAGTAAACTTCTTGACCTGATTGTGCAAATTGTGGTTAGATAATTATAAACAAGTCTTTTTAGTTTTGTTAGTATTTTTGTAGCTCTACCTACCCCACTCTGCGAATGAAGGCGTGATGTTATGTATATATGTATGTAAGTCGAAGTTAATAGCAGTCCCCATCCTACCGACTGCGCCAGCTACATTTGTTTTTCATTGTGAACGTAACTGCTACTACTTTTTAGTAAAGAGATTCTATGTTTCCTTTACACACTCGTGCTGTTTTCTTTCTCGCAGGTAGTGTAAGAGAGACGTCGCCATACAAGAAGAGCGCCAGCTCCTCACCCGGACACATACCCAACAGATTACAGCTCGGTGAGTTCACGTAATCACACAAATTTGCTAGTTGTCTTCGTAACTTAAATCTAGATGGCGCTATTAGTAGCGTTAAAAGTAAAGTGATATTTGATCAATCGTGTTTAGTTGTCAATTTGTATTCTACGGTACCTTACGGAAAGAATTCCCTTTAAAAATAAATCATGAATTGCTTGGTCAAAAACGTGAGAGTTAAAGACTTTCAACTTGAACATGAGTCGAGTTGTGTTATTTTTAAGCACCTAGTCTGCTTTAAAGCTCCGGTATATTTGATGGTAATTGTACACAAGCACATCAACTTTTGTGTTTAATTTTAATTCAATTGGTCTAATTCAGTCAGACAGTGATGAAATGGACTAGAATAGCAATAAAACATATGAATCAATGGTTGACACGTGCCGACATCCCCAGGCGGCGGCGTGCCGCACTGCCCCGAGGAGCTGGAAGCGCTGACGCCCTCGCGCTCCACCGAGCGGCTCGCGCGCGAGATGCAGAACCTCGAGGGGCTCATGAAGGACCTCTCTGCCATCACGCAGCAGCAGTTCCATTGCTAGCGCCGCCACTAACACCACCAACAACCTTGTCGCTCTAGCTGGTTCGGAAACATAAATGAAACTGTATGAAGATTAGAAGGTGCAAAAGTGATCTACTTATGACTCTGACTGTATTAGTGATCAACTAAAACAATTTGGTAAGAATGCCCTACTGGACGTCTACCGAAGTTACGCATGAACAACTGCAATTCGTAACCTATACCGTAAATGAATTATTAGCATGCACAATTTAAAATAAGTACTAACAAACAGATGGCGTTCTTACTCAAGTAGTAGCGCCATCTAGTGATGATTGCGTTTAGGCGTCGATTCTTAGAATCAAAGTTGACAAAATTACTAAAAAATATAACACCAATTTTGAGTTTTTATATAAGTAACTACGAATATTATGATAAGAATTCAGGTGACGAAATGGAACCAACTTATAAACTATGATCTTGACGCTCGTTCTCGACTCAACCTCTGTGCTCAAAAAGCTAAGACTGTCGAAGCTACAATCTAGGTAAATTTACAACTGTAGTGAAATTTATACCTTTTCTACTTGGTAGTGGCAGGGCCGAGCGACTGACGGGGATGCCACTAGTAATGGCCTACGGGACGTGCAAGTGATGTTTGGTGATTTGTTCGGTAAATAGCATTAGAACAGGTTTACTGAAAATGTAAAAAAACTCTAAACAAAATGGTAAAAACGCGTATATCTTCGCTATCGCCGAAATGTATGTACGCGCATAACTTACTTTTTTTTGTCTTCGATATTGTCAGGACAAGGCTTTTGTGAAAATAAAACCACCAGGAAAGTCGGAAATGTGCAGCGGGGGCGAAGACGCTGGCAGGCCGCTAGTTGAAAATGTGAAAGAGATACGGAATAAGTACAAATCACCGAACATTATTTATATGACCTAATAAAAAATAACTATTTTAGTTGAGATGTTTGTAGTCATGTAGATTTTTTACATAGTGAAAGATAATTGAAAGTACTTATGATTTTTGACAAGACTTTTTAACATTATGAACTTTTATAGTACGATTTATCCTGAATGTTATCTAAATTGATTGTTTCCCCACCTTTGACACTTCTTTGTTCGGTGACAGCATCGAATGAAACAGATAATTCATTTAATACAAAAGAAAAGGATTGGTCTAATGTAAAATGAAATGTCTGCTTAGAAACTGTAAGTCATACAAATTATAACTATCTTGTATCATACATTGTGATTATATGTAATGTATATAGACTAGGTATAGTTTAGCCGTAAGTTTATTTACTAGACAGTTAACTGACATTGGCCTGACATGTATTAAAACGGCCAAAAACAGTCTCAAACAATTCAGTATTTGCGAAAGGCTGTATTGACGTTTCATTCAGTATTGTAAATGGATATTTAGGCTATTCATTAAAATTTAACTGACAGATTTATAGAGATATTTCTCTGTGTAATCGTCTTGAAAGTTACAAAGCATAAAATAGGAACCAATGCCAGTTCTTATGTGCATTTTACGTTAAGTGTGAAACTATTGATTGGTCACTCAGAGATAATTTATCTTTCTCCATAAAATGAAATTTGAATGATAATACAGTCTTTCTGAGCTCAATGAAAACTATTTATTTTCAACGGAGTCGCATTCGAATAAATAATGTTGATGACTGTAAAACGGGGTCCAGAGCCGTGACAACATTACTGCGGTTGGGTAAACGAATACGCGACGAAACCTCTTTTAACAACCAACCAAATAAGGCGTCACGACCTACTTAACATTAATTGTTGAGACGGCTCTGAACTTAAATCAGTTAACGTGTTCCTCAAGGGATGTCCTTCTTATTGTCACTCGACGTGTCGGAAAGAGAAGGTCAACTCCGACTGCAGCGGTGCGCGACGTAAGTGAGTTCGTGTATTTATTTGACACAGATAATTTAGACTTAGAATGATTTAACGGTCTGTAAGATAACCTTTTTGCTAAATATTTAAAGTGACGTTTCTCTAATGATTTGACGAATTTATTTATTTTATAATTGAATAAGTAGGGTTTGTATTTTACTCGTCCCCCACGTATTTGTTTACTAGTCAGTGCGCGTTCACTTAAAAAATTCATCATTTTGTCTCACGAGGTTTTATAAGTCTATCATTCGATTATAGTTATTGGTGGCCCAAAAATTACAAAATGACCTAGGCGTCATATTAGACATGTCTCTCTCAAACTGGTTAACCTTTGGTTAGGTCATTTGTCAATTTCACCCGTGACAAGTTAGCACTACTATCAAAGTGTTGCCTATGGTCCAAATCGATAGATGGCGCTAGCGTGATCTTAGTTAGATATTTGATGGTGTGGTTAGTAGATAAAAGCGCTCTGCGCGCTTGTCAGCTCACGAAAGTGATTACTAAAATCGTCAGGCTTCTGCTTTGTATGCATTGGGCCAACTAGCACCTTGTATTGCGGGTGTATAAGCCTGTGGTCTTCACTAGCGCCATCTATAGTTTAAGCCTCGCATTACCTACCGTTGACTTCTTGAACGCATTCTCGAAATTATCTCTCACACATTAACTATTAAATTTCGTGTCTAGGTTTGTATAAAATTTTGATACGATTTATAAAATATATGTAAATTGGCTGTTCGATATACGATTTCTATTTGGCTCGCGATTTGAAATTTTACCACAATACGAAGTTTTATATTTGCACTTAAATTTTGTAAATATTTTATACTTAACATCTTTGTTGTAAGGTTTAATATTGCACTTTTTGTGACGTCCTTACGGAGATTTTAAATATTGACAACAGCGCCATCTGTATGTTTGAGCTGTGAATTACGCGCGCGAGTTTGCCTCCTTTGTAAATATTCCATTATTTAGTCAGGTTTTTTAAAATATCATTAATGTAACAATACACGATAAGGAATTGCGAATGAATTTAGAACAATAGAATCGTTCGCATGAAAACGCAGCAGTCGCTATCTGTTTGTATAATCTAATACAAAGAGTATTTCCTACACTATTTTCTGCTATGAATATACGATCTAGATGTATCTTCAGGTTTAATCCACGCCTGGTGATCCATATACGGCTAGCACATCCTGTTGTTTCTCTTTTGTCATTCAACAGAAGTTGTAAAAAAGTTGCGAGCTAATTATACTCATCGTGAAGGGTCTTCGATTTACATAAAACTTTAAAAGATCGATGAAAATCGATCACGACTGTTGTTGTTTCAGGTGACGTCGAACTAATCTTCCTTACTTCTTCCATCAAACCGAGTCCTCCCCATATTTCATAGCTTTACTTTGGCCGCCGATGCCGCAGCCGCCTTAGAAACGCCTGCCGTCTAGTTTGACACGTATTGATTTGTACCGTCTCCTGATTATAGATGGCGCCACAGTTATAAAAAGTTTAGTTAAGAAAGTCTTTGATTAGTTGATCTCAATTTTCAGGTGTGCCCGTGAGCTATTGAAGAGTCATCTCCCTCTTTTAGAATATCTAATTTATGTACATTATAGTAACTGCTTTAACAAGCTCAAACTCCGGGTACTGAGTAAAATGTAATGGCGGCCTATTAAAAAAAATACTATCAGGCGGCTACGGCACAGGGTGGCTTCTTTACATTAGTTTTTAAGAGAAACTATTAGACTGATTTTTGTATCATTTTAATGATTTGAAATTGTATTTATTTGTATTAATATTTAGTATGTAATTTCGGATTATTTGGGCATGTCTGTTGAATTTAATCCAGAACTAGGATCAGTGCCAGCGCCACTTGGTACTTCATTGCAGCGTTAGAATAAAACTGCCATAATTATTTAAAAATGTTAGCCGGTCTAAAAAAAATATGTAAGTTTTCTCTGGCTCAAGTAATGGATGAAAATATCAAAAAAACAATATGTATTTAAAAGAAGTTGATAAAAATGCCTAAACAAAAAATATATTTCCACGTTATTCCCCGAGATGATCTCAGCGCCATCTAGTTCTCTTAGTTAATAATATCAGTAAGTTATGTTTTGAAAAGAGTCCCTTAATAGTTTTATTTTTCATCCATTAATTTGCACCTGTGATTGTCGGGTATTAAAGCCGATCTAAAATGAGCATTGCATGCTTGAAAATAACTACCACGTATATAAATTAATTTGATTGGGTCTTGGGTCATTGAAATTGGAAAGAAGCAGCAATGGAATATTACTCGCGATTTGTAGTAGCTATTTTATATCATGCAATGTTTTATTGTGAATCCACCTTAATGCATCCGTCTCTTTCGCGCAATTTGGTGTAAAAGGAAGTATTACCGTGATTAATACTTACGAGTCTTTGTATATATTATGTTATTGCAATCCGCGCAGAGCTTGTGAGCTCCCACCAAACGAGACTGCTCTGAAAATTTAGTTCTAAAGTGACACAGGTGTAAAAAATCGCAGCTTTATAGTATCGCGTTGCGGATTATCGCATGATATTTTACACCTGCGCCTTTATTTGAAAACACTTGATTAACATTTATTTTTAATTTGTAAGTGGTCTGGAGTGTTTGTACATTGTGCCTCCGTGTGCGGCCATGCTCTGAACAACAATAAACTTGTAATATTTATTTATCGCTTTCGTTTTAATCATAACACCTTTTTCAGGCGGAGGCTTTTCATTAACGAGAATTAGGCACAATTACTACTTTAGTACCTTGATTTAGGGGTTCAATTTTAATTTAAACGTGACGGAATTTACGAGAACTACTACCTGTCCTAAAATTTATTCCCAATGTGTTAACAACTTGGATATGTATGTCGTATTTTTTATGACCTCCCCTGACACTAGGTATGTCCTTACCAAATTTTACGATTGCGATTGAGCCGTGAAAGCTTAACAGATAGAGACAGAGGTACTGTAATGAAAGAAGGATGTGGCAGTACATACTCCTTTGATTGTTTTCTTTTTTCTATTTTGTTATGTCGAAATGTCTCGAAATCTTTTGAATAAAAAAAGATTTCGAAATATGGAATGCCCGCCGGTGGTTTTCAGGGGGACGCTCCAGAGTCTCCAACGGACCGCGTTGGCATTCACATGTGAACTAATGTATATTTAAACGTTAAAATAAATGAAAGAATATATTAACACTGCAAGACGTATACTTTTATTCTACGTAGCTTAGTTGAAAGTGCGTAAAGTATTACGCTTAGGAATAGGCGCCTCCCAGGCTTACATGTTGGAGCCGTACGGGGTATCGAGAATAAGAGAACCGAAGAATCTTCTCGCAAGCAAGAAGTGGAGTGCTCCTGACCTGAACCTGAGTGATATCTTTATTAACTTATTCTCGCTTTAAACTGTTCCCATATTAGTATTTTATTTTTGTGCGTGTCCTTCCCATATAGCATAGCAAAATGGCGACTGGAAAATATAATGGGCTATCTGATACGGAGGAATTTTTAATGCAGTACCAGGCCATTGGAATCATCAAAGGATGGTCTGATGAGCAGAAAAAATATGCCATCGCCGCATATCTAGATGGACTAGCCCTTCACTGGTTTAAGACAAATTTTGAGGAATTCACGACCTACGCAGTGTTGGTGGAAAAATTGAAACTGCAATTTCCTTGCCGAGGTGATTTTGCTCAAAAATTTTACTACAGAAGGCAGCAAAACAAGGAAACGCTGATTGAATATTTCTACGCCTTAGAAAACTTAGCTGTTAAAGCTAAAATCGATGATGAAAGATTCATAAGGCATTTTATTACATCTATGAACCAACATCACCAGTGGCTGTTGGCATCGAAGTTATTCGCATCTAAAGAGGAACTTAGAAAAACAATAATGCAAATGGAGGACATATTTAATTGCGACAACACATATGCAAGAAATGTAGAATTGCCAGTTTTTAATCCAGATGTAAACTTCGAAGAAATCAGGAACCGCGGTGATCAGCCGATGCACACACCACGATTCGATGAGTCGACACCGTTCGGGACGCCAGCTACAATAGCGCCACGCAGAGTGCACTTTGAACCAGAAGCACCACGCGAGTCACACGATCTTCGTCCTCGTCCGTGTCCACGCCCACGCCCTTGGACACCACAAGAAAGTTCGCGAAGGCAGCAAGGCGCAGCGACGTCCAATGAACGTTATCGATCCGATTATCGAGAGGTTACTCCTTCTTCATCAAGGCAGCACCCAAACTTCACGCCGCGTCGTTAGTAGATCGGGATGCGACAGGCGGCATGGATTCAAACCCGATCCTTGTAGATAAGTCTAGGGATGTTTCTGTACCGATTATTCCAGTAGTAATAAATGGTATTATTTGTGAAGCACTCGTTGATTCAGGTGCGAGTGTCTCTTGTATCTCCAGATCCCGGTGGGATAAATTATCCTTGGATTCTCAAACGCACGGACCTATGGCCTTGCGAGCGGTAGGCGGTTATGCAATCAATGTGCATGCCTCGGCCGAAATAGGGATGCAAATTGCGTCAGTATATTATCGGCAACGCGTATTAATTATACACGATACGGCTGAAATAATCATACTGGGACAAGATTTTTTACGAGAAAACGAAGCAATAATTGATTTCGCAAAGAGTCAGCTGACACTGAAACAAATTAGTTCGGTGCCTTTCATCTCACGTCATAATGAGAAAAAAATAACTTTTTCTATATGTGCTCATGATCCTAATGAGTTTGTATATAATGAATCTTCTTTGAAGAAAACTGATTATATTTATTTTACAGATTGGGTGCAGCGCAATGAAAACTTTTTGTTAAACCTTAACGACGAGAAACCGGTTGTCTTTGACGTGAATGATGGATTGACGGCCAAGCAAAAGACAGAATTGGGTGGTTTATTGAAAGGGTTCCGCGACACTTTTTCTTTTGCAACCCGAGAATTGGGATGTTATAAGGATACTTTTATTTCAGTGAATACCACGGATGATGAACCAGTTCATAAAGCACCGTATCGGGTGTCGAATAAACAGAGGCAAATAATTGATGCGCAAGTACAGGAGATGTTGGAAAATGGCATAATACAGGAGTCAAGAAGTTCTTATGCTTCACCCGTTGTGTTGGTGGACAAGCCGGAGGGCCCACCAAGATTTTGTATCGATTTTAGAGCGCTAAACAAAAAAATAAGGATGGATTCGTACCCGATTCCAAGGACGGATGATTTGCTTGGTTGTTTACAGGGAGCCAGATATTTTGCTGACCTTGATATGAATTCAGGGTATTGGCAGTTAGCTCTGGGCGAAGGCAAAGAAAAGACGGCCTTCGTGACGCATACGGGGCTATATGAATTTAATGTATTGCCGTTTGGTTTGAAAACGAGTCAAGCCATGTTCCAGCGAGTGATGGACAAGGTGCTTGCAGGGTTGAAATACAAAAAGGTTGTTGTATATGTCGATAATATTTTGGTTTATGGTAAAACGTTTGAAGAATTTGTGTCGGCATTGGAAGAGGTTTTATCGCGGTTAAAATCGGCCAACTTAACCCTAAAACCGAGTAAATGCAAATTTGGGTACCAGAAAGTGACAGTTTTGGGACATGAGGTGTCAGCAAATGGAATTGGGCCCGATGTGAACAAGATAAAGGCAATGAGGCAGATACAAACCCCAAGGAACGTAAAGGAGGTTAGATCAGTGCTGGGTTTGTACTCTTATTACAGAAAATTTATCGATAATTTTGCAGAGATCGCATTACCGATAACGAGCCTTACAAAGAAAAATAAAAGGTTTGTTTGGGCAGAAGAAGAACAGAGAGCGTTTGACAAATTGAAGGAGAAAATGTGTTCCGCACCGGTATTGGCATATTTCTCTAATGATAAGGATGCGATAACGAGAGTGTTTGTCGATAGTTCCGAGAAGGCGTTGGGAAGTTGCCTTTGTCAGGGCAAGGAAGGTGAAATGAAGCCAGTTGCATACGCCTCAAGAAAATTAAGTGCCGCTGAACAAAGATATTCAGTGACAGAGAAAGAATGCCTAGGATTAATATGGGCGATAAATTATTTTAAGCACTATTTGTGGGGAATGAAATTTCAGGTTGTCACTGACCATAGAGCGTTAATATGGTTAAAAAGCAAGCGTGACATGAACGGCAGACTCGCCAGATGGGCTTTATCAATACAGTCCTGGGACTTCGATATTGTATACTGCTGTGGCAAGGATAATGTCGTAGCCGACTTCTTGAGCAGAAATCCGTTGATCGAGAACCCGAGTGCAGAGTGTATGGAGAGAATTCCCGAACAAGAAGACGGATTCGTCTTATATGCGCTGAATAGCGATAGTATGAGGACGGCACAACGAACTGATTCATTTTGCCGCCATATTTTGGATCAAATGCGACAGAGCAATACGAATGTTTATCAAAATTATTTTTTGCAGGATAATTTATTGTATAGGAAAAGGGATGTTGGACAAGAAACGAGAAAGCTCTTAGTATTGCCGCAGGAGAAGTTTGCAGAATGTATGCTAGAATTGCATGATGAGCCAGTGTCTGGAGGACATTTTGGTTTGTTTAAGACATATGAAAAGTTTAATGAAAGATATTACATGTCCAAGGCAGAGAAAAAAGTAAACGAATATGTCAAGTCGTGTCAACAGTGTCAACTGAGGAATGTCAACAAAGTGATCGCACCATTAATACCGATAAATGTTGCAGATTTATTCGACAAGTTTTGCGTCGATGTGGTAGGGCCGTTACAGATTTCGAATAAACAGAATAGGTATATTTTAGTCGCAGTGGAATACCTCTCGAAGTATGCAGTGTGCAAAGCCGTGCCCAGAGCCACCGCGGAAACAATCAATGAATTTTTGGTTACCGAAATATTGTGCCGATTTGGAGGAGTTCGACAGCTGATAACCGACAAAGGCTCAGTATTTACTTCTAATACCATTAGAGAGACCGCCAGTCTTTTTAATGTGACGCTCACACATGCGACAACATATCATCCGCAAACAGTTGGTTTAGTGGAACGATTTAACAGGACATTGTTGGGCATGATCTCAAAGTATGTCTCGGAGGAGCAACGAGACTGGTGTACGTATTTGCCTATGGTATGTTATGCCTACAATAGCGCGAAACAGGCTAGCACAGGTGTGGAGCCGCATTTGATTGTGTATGGTAAGGAACCATTATATAAATCTGATATCGAGTTGCGCATCAATAATCTCCAGGTTTCAGATACGCTAGCGGATAAAATGACAAGATTGTCGATATTAAGAAGAAAAGTTGCCCGGAATATACAGCGCGCCCAACTGAAGCAGAAGTTTTACTACGATATCAAGGCCAAAGATATCTCATATGATAGTGGGGACTTCGTAATGCTATACTGTCCGAAGCGCAAGTCTGGATTAAGCAATAAACTTGCTAGGAGATACAAGGGACCATTCGAAATTGTTACAAGGCTTTGTAATAATAATTATAAGATCAGGAAAGTCGGTACGGTAACAAAATGTATTATTGTTCATAGGAATAGGTTAAAGAAATTTCATGCTAGAGCTTAGTTATAAAGTTGTATATAATTGTGTATAGTCATGTATAATATTAACTTTCATTTTGTCTTTGCAGTTCGCTAACACAATGAGCGAGCATGAATAGCCATGAAAAGGGAGAGGAAAGTGAGATGCAGGCTTGTCTCCATGGGAACATTACTTCTGGTCTTATGATGAGAATTCCACTTTGCCTGTAAGGTGTGGAAGAAACTCTGTATGGGTTTCATCTCACATAACGCCTGACAGATGTTTTCTATGGTGCTCAAGTCACGTATTTCATATCGTTTGTTATGTGATGGCGATATGGTTGGATGCTTATTCATGCTCTTATGATGTTATTATGGGCAGCTGTACTTTATTTGATTTAATGTGTATAATTATGTTTTTATTACATGCGCATTTGCTGAGTTGAAAAAAAACTGATGTAAGAAGTCTGACGGCTGCTGTTAGCAGAAGGAACACTGGCATGCAATCCTGCCTTTGATGTGGAAGGCACAGGAAGTCCGATGTCTGGACTGCACCATGCCCGTCCCTTCTGTAGAGCCGTATCGTTGAAATTTTGTTTTAAACTATTATGTCTTGTCTTTTAATAGGCGCCAGCTCTTCGATAGCTTGGATGCTTGGCCCCGTATAATTGTTTGTTTTCAGATGTCTTTAATGGTGTTTATTAATTTCATGTACTGATGCTGAGTTAAGCTGCCATCTGGCGACGCTTACGTTCGCAAATTGTACTACTGATATATGGTTTTTTTAATTTAATGACATGTAATTAAATATCTTAGCACAGCTGTAGTTAGTAATAAAAAATTTTTTTAGTAGATATTGATAGGAGATAACGATTGATGGTCTTTCAGAGCATGAATTCTTATCACGACTTGAATAGGTAGGTAAAACTAATATTCCTTCAGAATATTAGTTTAGTTGTCATGCCAAAGTGACATGACATATCTGATGTCATCTCACTTAGAAATAGTGCCTGTGGCACCACAGACAGTAACTCTCTGTCTGATGAGAGGGGATGTCTATGGTTCCGCAAGTAAAGGCGACTGTGTGCGCCAAACCCTAAGGCGTTAAATCATAGACACGGGTCTATTTGTTTTTTAATGTCGATACCAACCTCCTTGGTACGATGTTTAATGCTTTTGTAATTTTATGCTGGCAACGTATAAAGGGAATTGATTCTTTCTTGTTGACCAGGCACCTTCACTCCAGTGTTTGGGCTGTCAAGCATGTTTGACAGTAGATATGTATGGTTAACCATGGATCGCGTCTTTTATTTTTGGCAGGGTTTTTGAAGAGTCGAAGTTTGCTATGGCAAGTAGCGCAGACGATGCCGATGACGCATGGTACGTCACTAACACAAGTTTTGGCATCAGATGCGGTATTGTCACAGGAAATTATCCTGTAGAGCAGGACGATCCCCCTTAATGTATTGTTCCCTCCTTAGGTAGTCATTAGGGTTTCGTATAGGATAGCATAGGTAGGGACCTTGCTTCCAGAGGGGCGAGGGATGTAATGAAAGAAGGATGTGGCAGTACATACTCCTTTCATTGTTTTCTTTTTTCTATTTTGTTATGTCGAAATGTCTCGAAATCTTTTGAATAAAAAAAGATTTCGAAATATGGAATGCCCGCCGGTGGTTTTCAGGGGGACGCTCCAGAGTCTCCAACGGACCGCGTTGGCATTCACATGTGAACTAATGTATATTTAAACGTTAAAATAAATGAAAGAATATATTAACACTGCAAGACGTATACTTTTATTCTACGTAGCTTAGTTGAAAGTGCGTAAAGTATTACGCTTAGGAATAGGCGCCTCCCAGGCTTACAGTACTTTCACATTTATAATATTAGTATGGATGGATGATCATTATCCATTAGGTAACCCTTGGACCGCCAAAGCCGGCAAATCGGGTTACCGAATTTTCGTGCCGGGGACGCCGAGCGCTCGGTACAATCCATACGTTGAGTGTCGGCGCGGTTGCGGCATGTGACGTCGTTGGCGTCTGGGGCACGTCAACTTGCAGCCGACAGCCGTTTCAAAAGGTTAAAAGGTTATGATATGACGCGTTCCCCTGCGGATAGCCTCTGATTTGCGATTCGGTCTGCTGCCAGATCGGGCGCTGGCTGTGAGCTCAGTGCGACGTCCCACTCAAGCAAACTGCTCACCTAGGTTAGGACGCATAAGGTCATATTTGAAAAATGACCCTATATCCCTATGACCCTATGTCTTTTGCTGATCGTGCCTTTCCTAAAAATTACTTTTGCAGAATGCTCGACTGAGGCTTTATTCTATTTGGTAAAACAATATCGCTTTTGACATGTAAACGTATTGTCACCGTTATGATAGCTCTAAGATAGCTCTTCTCTTCGTGACAGCAATTGCCACCGAGTTAAAAACTACGATAACACGTCCCACAACAATATCCTAAGACTCATAACACATGAAAATAACTTTAATACAGCAGTGTCGCCGTCTATCTCGACGTTTGTGAGTTGTCGGATTCGCTTTACTGCTTAAGCTGCAAAACTGAGTTCACCTGCGACGACGCGTTGGCCTAGTTGGTAGTAAGCCTGCCTACAAAGCCAGCGGTCCCGGGCTCAAATCCCGGTAAGGGCAGACATTAGTGTTATGAGCTTGAGTATTTCTTTCTGAGTCTTGGATGTTTTCTATGTATTTAAGTATGTATTTCTCCATATAAGTAAGTTTATCGTTGCCTAGTACCCATAGTACAGGCCTAGAGCTTAGAATGGAAGTAGGTCAATTTGCGTGACATTGTCCCGTGTCTAACTGTTACTATTATAAGGATGAATATTATGTGCATTCCGTTTTGAGTTCAAAATACGAGCGAATTACTGTTTAATCTTCGAATCCTATCGTCTCCCCCTTAAGCTTATACTAACTCCATTCGCTTCTTTCTCATCAGTCTGACAGAGAAAAAGGTTTTTTTGGCGTTTAAAAGTACGAGTAAGTTCTTGGTTGTAAAATCGTTAGTATGTCTATATAGTTTGTGGCTGTAAACCAGTCAACAGTTGTAGACCACGAACTATTAAAAAGTGTTTTCTTTCTAAGTATATAATTATTAGCCCGTATTAGTCCACTGTTGGACAAAAGCGTATCACAACGCCCGCCACTGCTCCTGATCTTTAGCTTCTCTCATCCAACGTACATCGGCCAATCTGCGCATGTTTGCCGAGGCGTCTTCACACAAGAATACCGACGGCTCCACCGGTCGGCAGTTCTGCGGCAAACGTGACCGGCCCACTGCTACTTCGATGTTATAGTTCGGCGGACTATGTCGGTTACTTTGGTTCTCTGTCGGATCACATCATTTCTAATGTGATTCATCAGTGAGACTCTAAGCATATCCCTTTCCATAGCGCGCTGAGTGACTTTGAACTGGTGGACCAAACGAGCCGTGAGTGTCCACGTTTGGGCCTCGTTGGTGATTACTGGTAAGACGCAAACTTGTGGCATGTCGACTCAGCGAAGCTTTCCAAATGCTGCCCAGCCTAATTGAATCCTTTGTTTGGCTTTTCTCTTGAAGTTGTTTCTCCCTAATTGGAGCGTTTTCCCTAAATAAACATATTCTTGGACGACCTCGAGAGATATACCATTGATAGCTATGCTAGCAGATGAACGTGCTCATAGAACATGATCTTAGTTATGTCCAAGTTCATCCGGAGATCGATGCATTTGGTAGATTCCACCAGGCTGTTCATCATCTGTTGTAGGCCCTGCAGGGTTTCAGCCATGATGACAATATCGTCTGCAAATCTCAGGTGTCTACATTCTCACCGTTTAAATTTTTGCCACGTCCTTCCCAGTCTAGCATCCTGAACATATCCTCAAGTGCAGTGGATAACAGTTTCGGGGATATGACATCCCCATGTCTCACGCCTCGCGACAGCAGGATGGGCTCAATTCGCCAACTCTGCTTTTGGACAGTCATAGTGGCGGCGTCATATAGACGTATCAACAATTTGACATATCGCCAATCAATTTGGCACTGCTGCAAGGGTTGTAGAACAGATCAGGTTTCGATGGAATTGAAGGCTTTCTCATGATCCACAAAGGAAAAACACAGGGGCTGGTTATACTCTTCGGACTTCTGTATAATCGTCGTATACGTATAGTACCCCAATATAGTAACCCAGACTAAACATACTTCTGCCGTCACATTTTAGTTACAACAACAACTAATTATTTGGCATAAAAGGCAGGATTTTTTAAAATAGATAATATTCGATAAAATCAAAAACGACCGCCATCAGAAGGCGCATTTTTCAGAATATTTGAAATTTCAGCGCAATTGCCAAAAAAAGGTAAGTTCAAAAATAAAGGAAACCGATACCAGCAACGTTTCTTTTTAAACATATTCTTATATTTGTTGTATCATAAGAACGATAAAGCACACAAGCTTTAGATTTGGTATTATTATAGCGAGGGCCATTCAATAAATTCTCGGTATGAGAAGGAAAACAAAAACATACGATTAGTGTTTTATTATTATTTTTTTGTATAATCCCCCCTATGTTTATACACTTATAAAATCTGTCAATTCGTTTTTTTAACCCCTCATAAAAATGTTTTTAGTCTTTGATGTAAAAATGCTCCACCAGCGCTGCCTTCAACGCGTCATCATTATAAAATCGATGTCCAAGAAAATCATTTTTAAGGTTGGGAAACAGAAAGTAGTCGCTGGGGGCCAAGTCTGGACTGTACGGTGGGAGAGTAATAGTTTCTAACCCAGATTCAAGAACAGCAGCCTTGGTAACATGAGCAGTATGCACAAGTAAAGAAGCAGCACTCCTCTGGTCAATTTTCCCCTCCTCTTCTCTTCGATTGCTTCCCGTAATTGGCGGAAAATGTTAGCGTAGTACTCTCCTGTAATTTATTTATTTATTTATTTAACAAATAAATTGAACACGGCATTACAGTTGCACACCAATGCACCATGCAATTAAATTATTGAACAGCGAGACAAAATCAAAAACACAAAAACCGTAACGGAACAAGTATATAGGTACGACAATCCTTACGCTATAACACTCGATCTTCTGGCATCCATCAACTCGCAAAACCTCAAACACTCACGACGTACAGCCGTCCATCGTCCAGCAAACAAGTCACACTCTGGTGCCAAACAAAATTAAAAAGTATTTAAGACTAAGTAGATTTATAAAAAAGTCTAAAGTTTTACTACGATGTAACAAAACATTTATGAAATTGACTCCTATTAGATATAGCAATGTAGCGTTACATAATGACCTATTAAATTGTCAACATGAACTGGAGTGTGTGTTCGGTGCATTGCATCACACCTAACACACGTGCGTGACGTCACTCGCCCGCGGTCACTCGCGGTGCGTCGGACATCGCGTGAATTAAGTAAATTAGTGTACTTTCGGAAGCCGCCGCGACCGGGTACATTCGATAATACATTTCCATATAACATTCTTAACATTTCATTAACATTTTAACTAACTTAGATCTTAACAACAGTATAACTGTATAAACAGTCGTATTTTAATAAATAAACTTTTGTACTCTTTCTCCGGACTTTAACATTCATTCGCAATCCCCGCACCCTACATTTTGGTCCTTCGAACTGTGGACCTCGCGCGTCGGTGTAATAGTGGTGCGACGGGTGAGGTGTACGAACTAACTGTCTGAACATTTCTGAGGTGTAAGGATTGCAGTGATAACAGTGGATTGCAGTGGATGCCAGCGTTGGTTCAACAGAAACAGAGCGTCCAGTAAGCCACAACAAACATCGGAGAAACAAGTAAGATCTAACCATTTTATGTTGAACAAATTATAACACCAACATGTCTAGCATCGAAAATCAATACAGGCTAACAGAAGAAATAGAAAAGAACTTTAGAAACTTTAAAAAAGATGGGGTGAACAGAAAGAGTCAGCCAGAGTATTTTAGACGGCAAATTAACAAGTTAGAAGAATTATGGGCGGAGTTCCAATACCACCATGATCGCATAGGTACAGAGACGAGTCAGACGGATCCGTATTTTACTGAAAAGTGGTATCAGAAAACGAAAGACATCTATTTGTCGTATCAACAACAATTGAAAGATGGTCAGTTGGCCGTAAAGACAATAATTAACGAACAAGATACCGGAAAAGAAAAGACAAGCAGAAACGTGGAGGAAAACAAAGGAGAATCTAGCTATCAACCGGCAAGACAACAGTTGGGAAAGGAAGATGCTAGCAGGAGTCAAGGAGGACTGAGTAAAACAGATGAGTCACTCCGCAGACAAGAAGCAAACTTTAGAGCATTTGAAAGAACTGTCGCGAACATTGATTTGAAAACATTAACAGACAAGTGGGAGTTTGAAGATGCTCTTAGAGCATTAGAAGCCAGATGGAAAATCATTGACAATCTACATCTGGAAATAGACAGCGAGTTGAATGGCAGTAACCTCGAGTATGAGGACACATTTAATGAGTATGAGTCGAGATTTAACATGCTAAAGAAAAACATTAATAAGAAAATGTGGTCAGTCGCTCATAGGGAGAAAACTACCCCAATGTTGTAAACCCCTATTTTTAACGGAAACTATAATCAATGGGTGTCGTTTAAAGATTTGTTTTCTGAGGCCATTCATAACAATACAACATTATCAAACTCTCAGAAAATGCAATTTTTAAAGTCGAAAGTCAAAGGTGAAGCTGAAAGATTGATTCAACATTTGGCGATTACATCTGAAAATTACATAACATGTTGGGAAATTCTCAATCATCGGTACGACAACAAAAAACTAATTTTCACATCTCACATGAACACGTTATTTGCTTTACCTAACATACAACAGAATTCCATTCCGCTTATCAAGAAGTTGCATGACGTGTCTACAGAAACGCTTAATGCCATTAAAAATCTTGGAGTGGATATATCAACATGGGACCCGATTTTGGTTCATATCTTGTGCCAAAAATTAGATTCAGAAACATACACGGGCTACTTGGAGTCTCTGAAAAACTCGCGGGAAATGCCGGTCCTGCAAGAACTCTTAGACTTCTTAGAAAGTAAATTTACAACATTAGAAACATCATCTCGCCGCAAACTTGAAGCTCCACTAACAGTAGGACAAAAAGCTAATAATCAAACATCTTATAACAGAAAGTCATACAATAATTTCAATACCTACAAAACCAATAACACGGGTAACTCAACGATTGCAAAACCTTCCGGTTTCAAATGTCCTTTATGTAAACATGAACATGGAATATACAACTGCAAATTCTTTTTACAAATGCCGAACGACAAAAGATTGAGTACAGTGCGCAGGCTAGCACTATGCGAAAATTGCTTATTTTCGCACAACGGAAATACATGCATTTCTACAAAGAAGTGTCGCAATTGTCGAGCGAATCATAATACAATATTACACGAAGCGCTTGAGGGGTCAACGCCTGGCCCATCTAAGCCAACACAACAGAAGGAAAAAGGGGCAAGCACTCACCACGTGTCTCAACATAAAACAAAACATTCTGAAATCCTATTGGCAACTGCCCAATTAAAGGTGAAAGGAGCAGATGGAAATTATCACAACATGAGAGCCTTAATCGACCAAGGCTCTCAAATTTCCTTAATATCGGAACACGCAGCACAATTATTACGTATTAAGAGAGACAAATGTAAAGGAGTGATCTTTGGAGTTGGTAAACGCGAAAACAATTGTAAAGGCAAGGTGAAGATAACATGCGCTTCTATTTACAACGACTATATATTCAACACTGAAGCTATAATTATGAACAACCTGATAAAAAATCTTCCAAATAAAACATTTGACAAACCTATGTGGTCTAACATTCAAAACATAGAGTTAGCTGACCCAGAGTTCTACGTCAGCCGACCGATAGACTTGCTCTTAGGAGCTGACATTTACCCGCACATTATTTTAGATGGATTAATTAAGGGTGAAAATGAAAATCAACCGATAGCTCAACGAACACAGCTGGGTTGGTTACTTTGCGGGGGCGCTGAAACATTTCATTGCAACGTCATAATTAACAATATTGATGATATACAACAGTTCTGGGAGATGGAGGACATCGTGGAAGACGACAAGTTGACAGCCGAAGAAGCACAATGTGTAAAATTTTACCAAGAAACAACAATCCGCAATGAAGAAGGGAGGTACGAGGTGCGGCTCCCAATGAAACCAAATTTTGAGGAAAGCCTGGGAGAATCCAAACAAAAAGCTATTGCTCAATTCCGTAATCAAGAAAGAAAATTAGAAAAACAACCAAATTTATCCGCGGCCTATAAAACATTTATGTCAGAATACCTACAGTTGAGTCATATGAAACCTGCTGACAATACTAACACGCTCGAATGCTATTTACCTCACCATGGCGTCGAGCGAGCTGAGTCGACAACAACCAAGTACAGAGTGGTTTTTAATGCCTCTTCTAAGACTTCTACAGGATGCTCACTTAACGACCTTATGTACAAGGGTCCAAACTTACAACAAGACCTTCAAACATTACTATTAAAATGGAGAGTATTCCCGTATGCGTACACAGCAGACATCGAAAAGATGTACCGCCAAATACTAATACATGTCAAGGACGCAGGATTACAAAAAATAATATGGAGAGATTCTCTGAAACAGCCATTACACTCATTTCAGTTAATGACTGTAACATACGGAACAAAGTCAGCACCATTCTTAGCGATGATGACGTTGAGAAAATTAGCTGTAGATGAGCGCAACAACTTTCCTGAAGCCTCCAAAATTTTGGAAGAAGCTTTCTATATGGATGACTTAGTACATGGTGCCTATACGGTGGAACAAGGAAAGAAAACAATTTATGACCTAAATTTACTATTAAAAACAGGAGGATTTAACTTAAGGAAGTGGTCGTCAAACAACCATGACTTATTGGAAACCATTACGAACCAAAGTCAAAACGAACAGGATAGCAAGACAATATTCTATTTCAAAACAGAAGATACATCAAAAACACTTGGCCTATGCTGGAACCCAGTAGAGGACAAATTCACTTTTAAGTGCGAAGTGATGAAACAAACAAAGCTAACAAAACGAATCCTGCTATCAGAAATTTCAAAAATTTTTGACCCCTTAGGATGGCTATCGCCTGTGGTCACAAAATTAAAATTACTGTTTCAAAAAGTTTGGAAAACCAACATTCAGTGGGACGAGGAAGTGCCAGAGGATATCTATAACGAGTGGTCAAAAATACAAACAGATCTGAACAGAATTACTGAATTTGAAGTTCCGAGATGGCTGAATAGCCAGGAACATGACATTATCGAGCTGCATGGATTCTGTGATAGCTCGCTGAAGGCTTTCGCTTGTGTTATATTTGCTCGGATAAAAAACCAACCGAAACCAATAATAGTCGCAGCAAAGACAAAATTAGTACCTCTGAAAAAGATATTAACATTACCGAAATTGGAGCTGAGTGGAGCGTACCTTTTATCAAAGCTCATGAAAAAGGTCAAAGAAGCGTTTAAAAAACATGAAATAAAAACATATGGCTGGTCAGACTCGAAAATTGTCTTGGGTTGGTTACAGGGAGAGCCGGGTCGTTGGAAACCCTTTGTAGCCAACCGAGTAAAACAAATAACTGAAATAATACCTAAAGAACAGTGGAACTATGTTAAGACAAATGAAAACCCAGCTGATGCCGCCAGCCGAGGGATATATGTCTCTCAACTCCTAACAGAACAAGCCCTGTGGAAAAACGGACCCACTTGGCTAGCAACATTTCAGCCTGAAACATTAAAACAAGAAACATTCATAACAGAAACAGAAAGGAAAGTAGGTCAAACTAACATCGCACAGCATGACAACAACAGCGAAAACATTATAGATGAGTTATTAAATAATTATAGCTCGTTTAACAAAGTTATGCGAATCGTCGCTTGGCTACAAAGAGCGCTGACCTCAAAAAGTAAACAACAGCGGCCGAGCTACCTCACATTGCAAGAATTGCGTAAAGCGAAATTAACAATAATAAAACATGTGCAACACTGCGAATTCGAAACAGAATTAGAACACTTACGCAAACACAAACAAGTACAAGCAAAATCCAAACTTTTAAAACTAAATCCGTTCATTGACAATCAAAACATCTTACGAGTCGGTGGACGCCTTAGTAAAGCAACAATGAGTGACGAAATGAAACACCCGAAAATCATTCCCAAAAATTCACAGTTGGCTGTGCTACTAATCAACCAAGCACATGAGTTAACATTTCATGGTGGCCCAGGACTGACGCTGGCTACGCTGAGACAGGAGTACTGGATAACCAGCGGGAACAAAACGGTGAAGAAAGAGTTAAGAAAATGTGTTACCTGTCGCAAGCAGGAAGGCAAAGTACAGTCACAACTGATGGGGGACCTTCCAGCAGCCCGTGTCAACCCAACCAAACCGTTCTTCCACACAGGAGTGGATTACACTGGATTTATGGACATCAAAGCAAGTAAAGGACGTGGAGCAAAAACATTCAAGGGATATGTGGCAATCTTTATTTGCATGGTCACTAAAGCCGTGCATCTAGAGTTGGTAACAGAGCTAACTAGCTCCGCCTTTCTGGCAGCCTTGAAGAGAATGGCAGCAAGACGAGGAGCGCCAAGACACTTGTATAGTGATAATGGCACCAACTTCATAAAAGGAAACAGATTATTACAAGAAGAATACCAACAGCTGCAACAAATCTTCAACGACTGTTTTTTGACGGAAGTCACGCAGATGAACATTGAGTGGCACTTCAACGCGCCAACCTGGGCAAGTGCTGGAGGACTGTGGGAACGAGCAGTCCGTAGTCTGAAGCACCACCTGAAACGTGTAGTGGGAGAACAAAAATTAACCTTCGAAGAGTACACAACCATCTTAACGCAGATTGAAGCCTGCCTAAACTCACGTCCACTGTGTGCCCTAACGGAAAACATAGAAGACATCGACTTCTTAACACCTGCTCACTTCCTAACGGGAAGAGCTGGACTAACAATAATTCAAACACCTGAAGACGCACGCACACGGTGGCACCTAACCCAAAAACTGTTTGAAGATATCTGGAAGAAGTGGAGATCGGAATATTTGACCCAATTAACATCCAGGCAGAAATGGCAACAACCACAACAAAACGTGAAAATCGGTGATATAGTGACTATTCACGAAGATAACCTTCCCCCCGGAAAGTGGGCGCTCGGCAGGGTAACCGAGGTCCATCCCGGCAATGATGGCTACGTGAGAGTCGTGACCCTGAAAACAAAAAATGGCACATTAAAAAGACCCGTAGTAAAAATATCGGTGCTACCGCTAGATAAACAAGAAAGTACAGCGAACGAACAAGACGAGAAAAAACAACAAACAAACTTCAACAAAAGATCGAATTTCGTATCACTAGCGATGATGCTTATGTATTTCCTAAGCATATGCTCACCAGGACTGGGATTTAATGTGACCAGTTTAAGAGACCAACAAGCTCTTTACTTCGACAAGGTCAATAACATGCAACTTATTAGAGATGAATGGAAGATTATCGCATACTACGATATGGAACCGTATTGGACAGGCACAATTGCTTATGAACGATATTATCAACATCTGAGCAACATATGTAACACTATCAAACAGCTGACCCATTGTGACATCATCATGTTACAACTGCGACACACCTACAGTGAGATTGAACATAGTAACAAAGTATTATTCAATCAACCATTAACAAACAATGTGCGAACGAAGCGCGGCCTTATCAACGGTGTCGGGTATCTGGCGAACAGTTTATTCGGTGTATTAGACGACAATTTCGCAGAAAAATATAAACAGGACATAGCTCTTGTCCGTACAAATCAAAAACATTTAGCACTTCTGTGGAAAAACCAAACATCTATAATTGAAGCAGAGTATAACGTGTTACAGAGAACAGAACAAGCGATTAAGACCCAACATAGCATGATTAACAAACATTTGATGAACTTAGATAAATCTGTATACGCGCTGGCAACACAAGTGAATGAGATAGAAGCAATGGCAGAATTTTCATTATCCGCAATGGCCACAAGTAACATTTTGATGCATCTAAAAAACATACAAGATACTCTGCTAGACACGATTAGCAGTGTTTACAACGGGAAAACTAACACCCAATTGATTAATCCTCAACAGCTGCAAAATCAACTCAACATAATCTCTGGATTGTTAGATAATGGATTGACGTTACCCATTGACAACATCCAAACAGACATGACAAACATTTATCATCTTCTAAGAGTCAAAGCAGCAATGACCAAGCAGTATACTATATTCGAAATAACAGTACCACTCATCAGCCGAGACAAGTACGACCTTTATCGCATCTTTCCAGTACCTCATCAGCTAGGCAAAACAATGATAACAGTCACACCAATTGAAAGCTACATTGCTATGAATCTAGAAAAGGAAATTTATTTACCCCTATCGCCGAATGATTTTGAACATTGTATACCACGTGATTCTTCAACATACCTATGCCAACTAAAAACACTCATCTACAACATAAACTCAGATCAAGACTTCTGTGTCAAGGACGAAAACAATGCAGGTCAATGCAAAACAAACAGAGAGGCTTGTCAGAACAAATGGATAAGTTTAACTATAGTCAACCAGTACCTATCATTCTGCTGCGATAGCTGCCAGTTACGAGTATTGTGCGGGGATCAAATTACCGCCAACCAGCTGACAAAAACAAATATTATAAATCTACAACAAGGCTGCACTATAAAGATAGACAATGGCACAGTTTATTCGCAAAAAAGGTTGACCAGAACATTTAACATTAAAGATCAATTTAAAGTTCCCGAGATATCACCAATCAACAAAGTAATAAACATAACAATGGATAACACCCCGGTTGAAAATGAAGATGAAGACAACACGAAAATGCTAAGGGACATAAACGAAAAAATTAAAGTTATGAAACAAAGTGAACCCCTGGCCGACAGCATAACAGTTCATGACATTCATCACTACACCCTGATCTACAGTATGTGGGGAGTAACTGTGGTGATAACTCTCATCTTCGTGTACCGTCGAGTACGCTCCCGGTGGCAGCAGACAGCAGCCGCCCCGGCGGCGGCGGCAAGCGCGGTGACGCCCGCGCCGGAGCCGCAACCGCAGGAATCCAGCAGTGGACAGTATAGTGCGCGAGTGAAAGTGAACGAGCAGTGCAGTGCGCGAGTGATAAACAAAGACCACGATCGTTGTTATACTGAGCAGGGCACAACCCCAATATTAAGAAAAGTCTCTTTTAATAACGATATGTAAACTAAACAATTTAAATATCATTTGTAACATTAACTTTTACTTTAAATTTGTTTATCACCTTGTAATATCATAAATCATTTCATGAGTGTACCCAACCCCTAACTTTGCCCCGGCAAGATGTTCGGTGCATTGCATCACACCTAACACACGTGCGTGACGTCACTCGCCCGCGGTCACTCGCGGTGCGTCGGACATCGCGTGAATTAAGTAAATTAGTGTACTTTCGGAAGCCGCCGCGACCGGGTACATTCGATAATACATTTCCATATAACATTCTTAACATTTCATTAACATTTTAACTAACTTAGATCTTAACAACAGTATAACTGTATAAACAGTAGTATTTTAATAAATAAACTTTTGTACTCTTTCTCCGGACTTTAACATTCA